>MU223533.1:1169290-1183875 GCA_018584345.1 Thuja plicata | reverse complement strand
CTTCTCCCTAAGTTACACTTAGGGGGGGTGTTAGAGTTGTCATATTATAGCTAATAATTAATTTATTTAATTATTAGTCTATTATACTCTACACTTAAGTTAAACTTAGGCATCTTATTATTCTTTAAGGCTTTTCACCTTTAGGGTTTTGGTATCCTTTTATAAGGATTCCCTCTTTGTATTTTATTCATTCACTTATTGGATCATAATGGAGAATAGATTATTGCATTAAGATTTTTCTCTCTCATTTGTTTTTCTCAATAATGGCTTCTCTTTCTCAGATCTGTGATTACATGCCTCCATAGCTTTTTCTCTCCTTCTATTACAGATGTTTTCATGCAGGGATTCTTGGGAGCTGTGGGGTTGTTCTTCATCAATTCCAACAAGCTTTCCACAGGTAGGACAAGTCTATACTCTGCATGTTAGACAGAGTGACTTTTATTCAATTTTTTGACCTTCAAGGAGCTATGAGCATGGATATTAACCTAACAGAAGAGGAGGCCATGTTTCATAGACAAAATAGTTACTACACTAGAAAGGTTATGAGGAAGCATATTCCTAGACAAATTAAAGAGGCAGGGTTGTTGCCGAAGAAGGTTACAGATTCAATTAATATTGAGCTTTTTTTTACCTATTTCTAGAATACCATCTATGGTCTAATGAAAGTTATTGGAAGAGATGGAGGTTTGACAGCGAATCCTAACATTTATGTCATGGCTATAGATGTTCAAGACCTGTACACCAACAAGTAGTTTGATTATGTGGGGCACATAATCAATGTAATGCACACTGAGTTGATGATAGCAAAGACTGATTTGAAAAGCTTCAAGTTTAATCACTACTCCATGCTAATGCACCTGATCCTCTATTGTAATATTGGCTACATCAACCCAGAGTTCATCAATGAGACCGAGAATGCAGGAGGACCTATTCCACTTTAGCTCTGGACCAGGTTATGGGATAGAAGTCACCATTTCTCTAATTCTATTACTTTTTATAGTGATTTTGTGGATCCAATAATGAACATGTTAGGTATTGTGAGGAATAGATTTCCTTTACTAGTTAGAAAATTGCTTAGACCCCTAGCATTTAAAATTGACAATGAAATTAACCACAATTGGGGTAATATATTTTTTTTAATAATTTTTTTGTTATAAGAGTGTATTCTTTCCCTCAACCTCCACACTTATTGCCAAAATATGTCCCAGAAAGATTGGCAATAGTAGAATTGTTGTGGCAACTTATCATGATGGATAGAGAACACTTAGGCCCTAAAAGACATAAGGGAACCTTTCTGGTAAGGGGGTTCCAAATAGGGGATTTCTCTATAGGTAAAGATGTTTTGGACCAAATCCATGAATTCCTGAGATAATTCAGATTGCCCTATGCTAAAGCAAGGATGTATGATCCTGAAGACTTCATTAGAGGAGCATTAAGAGAAATGAGGAATCACAATTTGGCTCAAAATCAACCTATGGCTAATGAGGATGTTATTATAAATGTTCTCAATGAAGATATCTATGAGGAGAGAACCCTTAAATGGCACAATATTGTAAGGGTAGAGGAAGAATTGAAAAAGGCAGACGCTACCTTCCGTTGTTTCTTTCTTGATCTCAAATGCATGCCAAGAATTGACATGTGTATAGAGAATTATGAAATTATTATGTCTAAATTGCTAGACATCCCTAAGGAGAAGGAGGAGGAAAGAATAAACCCTAAGGAAGTTGAACCTAATGTGGTGTTTATGGTAGAAATAAAACAAGCTAAGTCATCCACATCTAAGCAGGGGCTATCAAAGAATCAAAAGTTGATGAATGTACCACAAAAGGTAAGGCAAAAGGCACTACAAATCCTGCCAGGTAATTGGAAATACTTTGCTGACTTAAGACAATAAAATTTGACATCACAGGCTGAAGAGGGAGAAAAGGCCCTAGATGAGTTAGAATTGGCTGCAGCTAGATTGGATGAAAGGGTCATCCAAGCTAAAGAGTTTATAGATGATGATGAATTCATCAAGTCCGATGAGTTTAAAAGTTTTACCTTTAGAGCTAAGCGGAATGAATTAACATTGTCTTTGAAACCAGGGGAATCACAGGAAAAGGCTATTGAAATTATTGAAAAATTACAGGCCTATGATCCTAACAGTGAAACATTAACTGTGGAGGAGGAAAGAGATCTTGTGAAGAGAAGTGGCATGTTGCTAATCCTTGGATGGGACTTGGAGTCCTCATTTTTAATTGACCAATTCAAGAGGCAAGATAATATTGTAGCTTATGAATCTTTTCACCCTGGTGGACTACAGAGGGGTTTTGGATTCAATATGGATAGTAAGACACTAGTAGTATGGTGTGTGGCCCTAGACTCTAATAAGCCTAGATTGGTTGACATCCATGACACAGCAAAGGGTAGCCAATTAATATGGAGGTTGCAGGAGACTATAGGATCAGATATAGAAAATATCCTACATCATGCATCCTCCATGAATAAGGCAGTGGTTGAGGACTTAGAGAATAGGCTAGCAAGGACATTCAAAGATTATGCGTCAACTAGGAAAAATTTTGAAGAGGAACTGAAGAAGAATTTTGTCCTGGATATGACTCTGAAGAAGCTAAAAGATGAAATAAATAGTCTAAAAAATCAGTCCAAGGCAGTTACAAAGGGCGGTGATGCTGGGGTCCAAATTGAGTTTGAGGGGTGCTCAGCTCTAGATCTTGCAACAAAGAACATAATAATGGATGTTGATCAGCTTACTGATACTAGAATTGCTAAAAAGGAGATGTTGAAGAAGGTGCTATTGTACAGAGTAAATATTTTAAAGGGACACCTCAAATCATTCATAGCACATTCATTTCTTTGTAGGGGGTAGAATATAAATGTTCTAATGTCTTATCTATACTAACCCCATTATTTAATACTTGGGGCCCACACTTGCAATTCTTTGAGAGGTTAATTTTACTAATGGGAAAAAAATGGAGTTACCTGACAAAATAATTGATGTTAAGGAAATGGTGGTATTAGTAAAGGATTTGTATACATTTTTCAATGGCAATTTAAATAACATTCAGGAAAAGCTAAAGTTATTTGCTGAAGAGTCTGAAGGATATATCCCTACTATTGTGGACACACAGAGACAGTTGAAGGATTGGCAGGAGTGGGTTGATTCTTTCAACCAAATTTTGGATGCTAGCAAGGTGGGTTCTTATTTTGTTGGTGATGCTGATATTTCAACTTTTTTTGAAGTTGTGGATGAATTATACAAGCAAGATATTGACATGAATAAGTTTGTTGTTGAATCTCAAGCCATAACGGATTCCAAGTGGAACAAATGCCTTGAAGAATTGGATATAGTTAGAGTGACAACTTGGCCATCAAAGAGGGAAATGGTGGTGTGAGAAAAAATTGGAGAGATTCAATCCTTGTAGTTGTCATAGAAAGTTCTACATCTGGTATTAGATGAAGAGCCAATAGAGGGAGGTCAGCTAATTCAAATAGGGTATCTTATCTTTGCAGTTCACCTGTTGTGGATACACCTTTGGTGCAAACCAAGACTGATATTGAATAATTTGAGCTACCAGTTGTCACTCTTATAACTATTTCTAAGCTTAATCTCTTGTAATTTTTTGATAGAAGCCTTTCGTACTATGATCATTGTCATTGATCATTGAATTTGATGTATAAATTTCAAGGAAGTTAATACAATGATATTTTGTAATTTTCTGATAGAACTTAGAAGTCTCTGGTACTATGATCATTAAATCTTGATCATTGATGTATAAATTTCAAATTTTGAAGGAAGTTAATACAAAGATACTTTGTAATTTTTTGTGCCTGTGTAATTTTGTAAAGAGCTCAAGATCGCGATTCGCAGTTGCAGTTGCAATTTGTTTAAAATTGAATGTAATACTAATAATGTATATGTCATATTATTAATAATTATATTAATATTTTCTTTTAGGAAATTACTATTAGGAATTTAGGAATTATTAAATTAAGTAAATGAGTATGAAAAATAATAAATTTGCATGCCACGTGGAAAGTGCTAAGGAATGGACTGTGACATCTGTCAACGGTCGGATTAATATTTGTCACTTTCTTCAGGAACTTCCAAACCTATGATAGTAATGAATCAAATGATCAAGTGGTTACTAGTTACATACCTTCATGAGTATTTTTTGGCTGTTAGTGTCCATGGTTATGAAGTTGTGATGAAATATTTGGCAGATTGGTGTAACTTTGGAAAGGTTAATCAGTTACAAGATTAAACTGTTTAGAGGTTACGAAAGGCTTTGTGTGGGACTTCGTAATGTTATATGATAATTGATAGTGGAGATGTTAAGAAGACCATCACAACTCACTATAACTTTGGAAGGGTTATAAAGGCCTCTAATTTAGATGTACCAAAGTTGAGACAGGGTTAGATGAACTGTTTGTGTAACTTTGAAACAAGGCCAACTTAAGTTGGTCAGATTGAATCTAATGGTGTGCACAAAGGATTAAAAGAAAGTTTGATGTTGAACGTAACATTTAATTAAAAGGAAACATCTTAGATTAAATCCAACAATGGGTGTAAAGCCTCAAGGATAAGATGCAAGGATAATAACCATCAAGGAAATGTGGGAGAATGAAACCTGGAAATCAATGGGATAAAGTTGAAAATTCAAGCACTAGTTAAAGAACAGCATCTTGGATCTGATCTAATGGTGGGTGTATTTCCTTGAATGCAAGATGAAGGGAAATTAATGAGTGAGGGAATGTGACATGTCGCCATGTGTCCCATTATACAAGCTGCAGACCATGCTTAATCAAAAGGTCAAGACCAGGTAAGTTAAGGATGATCCAATGATGGGCACTTTGCCTTGAAAGAAAGTTGATCATTTTTTAAGCTTCAAGGCATTGTGTTGTGATGACACATGTCTCTGCTAGTTTTAAAGCCATAGATCATTAAAAGAAGTAAAATTAGAATAGATCTTGAAGATCTAATGTCTGGCATAAAGCCTCAAATCAAAGTTTCCCAATGGTTAATCTTCAAGGAGTTACATCATGGTGATGCATGTCCTAGATGTTGGGGCCCATCTAAAGCGTAAAGAAAGATATCATGCAGGTGAGTTAAGGAAGATCAAACGGTAGGTGCAAAGCCTTAAGATAAAACTAATCACTAGTTATCCTTTGAGGGAACGTGACAGGCTGCCACATGTCATGGTAGATGAACATTATGAAAGACTTTCTTAGAATCATTGGATGAGAAAGAAAGGTAGTAAGATCAATGACTATGTTTTAAAATGGAAAAATCTAACAGAAGGTTTGAACTCAACACAAGTAATGGAAAACATGTGTCACCTGGAAATTTTGCAATGAATTGAAATTTAAATGCATAAAATGTTGGGTTTTAATTCATCATTCAAAATTATAATTTATTGTGCATCATCAGCGAGTTCTGAAGCAGAGCATTTTTGAAGAAAAGTGTTGTCAAAGCTATCAGATCATCTGTTGAACAGGTACTCTTCTATTTCTATGATTAAATTTCTTAAAACCTTTACAAACGTATTAGGGCTTATTGCAGTAAATATAGATAGGTGTTAGAGATATAATCTGTGGTAAAATTTCAAACCCTACATCACATAATGCCGCCTAGGAGAGAATTCAATGGAAGGGTGGATTATCAGGAGAGAAATGTATGTGACAATTTATTCCAATGGTTGACTAGATCAACTAATGATTACACTAAATTGAAGGAAGAAATCCCTAAAGACCCATGGGTTAGAATTGCAGAGGGATTGTATGACTATGGGAGATGGTTGTGGGATGCCAATATGGGCATAAGTGGATTGGCCCTTCTCAAAATTATTTTTGGCCAGAGGAACTCTTTTGCTCCAAATAGTAATGTTTGTAAATTTGATGTGGGTAAATTGGTAGTGCTCGAGGTGTTTATGGATGTGGATTTAATCATGTAGATAGCAAAGAACTATGATGAAATAGCTAGGGTAGTGCTGGGCAGTAAAGGGCACGTCATGATTAGCATAACTGCTGAAGAGATAAGAGAAGTGTTCAGTTTAAATGAACCAGACACCCCTATGGATAAAATTGATTTTAATGAATTCAGGGAAATATACCAAGCTTAGAGGAGCTATCTCAGGGGACTGGGAGGCCCACTAATAGAGTTTTTTGCAAAAGTGGGAGACCTAGTGTTAGTAGGTCCTAACACAAAAGAACATTTTAAGGTTGATTTGTTCACTCCCAAGGCCAGAGGAGTTTACAGGGCCTTGTGCTAGATCTTTGAAGGAGATGAGCAGAATGAGATGCCAATCCATCTCATTTTTATGATGGTCCAAATCCTGCATCGTCAACTTGCCATTATTTTTTATTTTTCCCCATATTTGGTTGATTTGATTCATGAAGGTTTGAAATGTATTCAAAAGTCATAGCTCACCAAGCCTTTCACTTGGTATTCTTTACTCATGCACATGTTCCTGTTTAAAGGGGCATATTATTTTGAAGAAGAGATGAGCCTACAAAGAATCAGAGATGATGATGATATGCCAGTATAGTTATGGAATGTTGATATGTCGTCGGACAAAAAGGAGGCTAGCTTCATCACATTTTATAGGTGTTTCACAGCTAGGCTTAGAGAGGTACTTATTGGACATGAGCCTAGAATCCATGTATCACTAATGAATTTTTTGAGACCCATGGAGCACAATCAGGAGCTCAAAATGGTGCATAACTAGGGGGATTTTATTCTATACCCAATTTCTACTATGTTTAGAGTGTATGGTTTTAGAGGAGTACCCAACATCCTACCATATAGGGTCCCTTTGAAATTAGGATTTGCAAAAATAATTAGGCAATTTGGTGGCCTGCAAGAGGAAGCACTTACAAGGAGAGGAAAAGGGACAATTTTCCCTACTATCACCAATGCCCACCAATTCATCATCACAAAGCAAGGGTGGAAGATCTTGCAGACTTTATTTGAGCCTTATCACTTAACTACTGCCAAGGAAAGATGTGTCGATCCTGAAGCCTTCATAAAGAATATGTTCAAGAAGAAGACTAGATTCTTGGTGTTGGACCACCAATTTAACTTCCTAGAGGATATCATCAGGAATGAGCTTGACATGATTGAGAAAGAAATAAAGAAAGAGAAATGGATGGCTTACAAGAAAATCCTAGAATTTTTGCAGCATTTTGATAAACTATATGACCCCCTGAGGGAATTTTAGGCTCAGCCATGGGATAAAAAAATTGATTCATTAATGACAATGTTCGAAGAAATTACTCAAGCATTGAATCAGAAAAGAGAACAAATATTACAGAAAGAGCCAGAAAGGGCTAAAACAGTATTGAGTAGGATCATTCCTACTAGAGGGGTGCCTCCTAGTAAATATGTTGTATATCAAAGGAAAGGATATAGTGCAGTGGTACCCAAAGTAGAAAAGACTACTGATCCAAAGGGTAAGAGGCCATTGGAGGCCAGATCTAGCACATTTCCAAGCCCCAAGAGGTATAGGGTAGGAGAAGAAGCCCAAAAAGCATCAAATGTATATTCTCCATCCCAATATCCCCTACATATAGATGATCAAGGTGTTGCAGAGAAGCTACTACAGATGGGGAATGCTGGTCAGATTTTTGTCACCTCTGAAGAATTACAAGAAGGCACACCAGTAGCTCCTAAAGTTAATGAGTTGGACCTTATAGTGGCAGAATATGCTAGAAAGGAATTGGACCCACTTACACAGCAATCTAGTGACAAGTTTTTGTCTGATGACAATTTTTTTAAGTTCGGGGCCTTTTTACAATTCTTATGGAGAATTCATATAAATGAATTAGAAGAAAAAAGTTAGAAGAAGTAGGAAGAACACCCTGCCAAGGATAAGGAGGAGCTTGAAACTAAAATCAATCAGGAAATGATGGCCAAGTTTGCCAAAATAACTCCAAATGAGGGGAGGGAACTAGTGAAGAAGGAGGGTGTATTAATACTTCCTAGATGGGACATTGTTGATGCAATCATCTTTGATACAATTAGAAAAGAAACCACTATAGTGCATACCACAGAAGCACAAGCTTAGCAAGTTTCAAAAGGCATAAAATTTACTGAAGACCATGCTGCACTAGTAATGTGGCATATTAAGAAGAGAAGCAATAAGGCAATTGATAAATAAAACCAAGATAAGAATTCAGGAAATATGCTGGTTAAGACAGTTACTAATACAGGGGTTGTGGAAGTAGCAAACATCACTCTAGAATCAGCAAAATTTGGGGTGAAAGTAGCCCAAAAGTTGGAGGATGAAAATAAAACCCTACAGGAGAGATTTAGCATAATTTTGAAGGGGTACAATGAACATAAATTGTCAAATTTGGAGAAGGACAAAATCATAGCCCAACTAAGGGATCAATTGCCAGTCCAAGCTTCACCCCAAAGAATGATAGCAGTAGAGGCATATCAACACTCTTCCTCTAGCCCAATAATAGATTTTCCTCCTTCTCCCTCTCCTTCAGGATTCAACTCAGAAGCTGAATTGCAATATGAAAAGAATAAAGTGATAGCAGAAAGGAAAATCTTAGAGAAGGCCAGAAAAACATGGGATGAAGAAAGCACCAAGTTTAGAGAGGAACAAAATTTTGTAAAACACTTATATGAGGATAAGTTAAGGACCACTGTCATGTGCTTTGTTGATAGATTAGATATGACAGCTATTTATTCTCAAGGTGAGAATTTAAGAGGTATAATAAATTCTTATGATAAAGATCAGGTCCAGGTGGATGCCCTCATGAAACAATGGAAGGATAGAAAGGGTGAGATAAAGTCATTTTGTGATGAGAAAAAAAGGAATGATGGTGTGGATATTGTCCTAACCTCTACCTATAAATGTTTGAAAGATTTAATTAATCTAGACATTGAGAGGAGTGTAATAATCAGGAAGGCACAAGGCCTAAGAAAAGAATACTCCCATTTATGTTTTGAAATATTCTCAGCCATATTTAAAAAGAATGGCCATTTGAAGAGAGATCCACTATGGAGGGAAGAATTTGGTGATGAGATGGCTATTAGGATAAATAGCATAGTAAATATGGATAGTACAGTAGTATTTGTAGAAACAATTGACACTATTCAAGAAGCTAGAGCATTCTTCAATTTTTGGAGGGAATAAATTGAGCGAGTAAAGAGAAATTGGGAGAGGATAAATGGTAACATAAAGGAGATCCTCAATTTTGCATGGCCCAGTGAGGAGGTGTTTACTTCATGGAAAGACATGTTTGCAGCAGGTGCCCCAGAGGAAAAGAATGAAAAGAGTTAACTGATCGGTGGTTTTCCATTTTTGAATGGCAACAACAATTTTATATGGAAGCTTCTTAACAGTAGCAAAGAAATTAAAGAGGCTAGGTGGTCAGAAGACAAAGAATTCCAAAAAATTGATCTGAAGCTTGTTGCAATCCTACTCTATAAGAGGATTAACAAGATCATTGGAAAGGGCTAGAAAATTTTGTATTGTAAGCTTATTAAGCAGATATTGTACTAGTTAATTGTGATAAATAGAAATAGAGTTAAAAGATCTCTTGAAAATTATTGAAGAGGTTATTTCTGAATACATTTTGTATGCTACTATGCTGGATGTGATTTTCTATACTTAATATAAAGATCTTGGTTCCAATATCTCCTATGTCATCTTATCTTGTGAGTTATGATTTTTCTAATTCATTAGCATAGAATTTATCTGTGTATGTGTATTCTTTTAGATTTTTGATCAAGGATCAGATTAAATGATGCTCTAATTAATGAATAGATTCATATTGATATGAAGTAAGACCTAAAGTGTAGAAACATTATCAGAGTGTTTGTCAGTTGGTCCTTTTCTTGATGTGAAATAATATTTGGAGTTGGCTACTTCCTAAAATTGGATAGAAGAAGAAGAGTCTGATGTCTTATTGTCACAGCATAAAAAACAACCAACACATTTTACATTACAAAAATCATGAATTTAAATTACAAAAATATAAATTGAAATTAAAAAAATCATGAACAATACTTATTAGTAATTACTTGTAATATGAGTCAATTTCAAATTGTCAATATTCAGGTCCAACAAGTATAGTAATAACTAAAAGGTAATAAGTATATAGTGTATAAATACCTATTAAATATTAACCAAAATTTGAATGCTAATTCTAATTTCTAAATCACTTCACTCACTCTGTGAGAAGTCTGCAACTTCTATATCCCACATGGAATCCAGCTCCTGAAATTGACTAGTAGCAAGAGCTTCTTCTTCATTCTGACTTGGGTATTCAAAATCAAAAAATTCTTCATCTTCATTCTAAGTCTGGGACCAAGATCCGTCATTTGTCTCAGTTGTAGCAGTAGCACCAGTACCACCAAGTTTTGAAGTGTTCAAAATCCCTCATCTTTCACGCATGGAATTCCAAATTGCCAATGCCCTATCATAAGGAAAGACTCTAACATTGTACTATGTTACAAACAACCTCAAGCAAATTTCCAAATTTTTGTCTAGTTTGTTTCTGATCTTTGATTTCAAAAACCCCAATGCACTAAAAACTCTTTCATCTTCCATTGACCCCAATATCATTGTTTGACATAAATCAGCGAGTTTGAAATATTCTGATATTGAATCACACAATACTTCACTCTTCTCTATCCTTTTCCAAAGCCTCGTTATTGCACCAGGTTCAAATAGATTCTCCAAGTTTTTAATCTGCAATTTCATACATGATGAAAATTGTCTACATTGTTTTTTAAGATTAGCTGAATCTAAAATTCCTTCAATTGGTTGTCCATTGCAATCTACATGTTTTGAAAACTCTCTGATCAATTCATCAATATTTTTATGAAATATTTGTGCATCATTTTGTTTATCTCTAAATGTTTTCCAAAATTGAGGAAACACACAACCCATGGCTTCAATAATTTCTTCTCGAGGGAATCTTTCACTAATCTCACTTGAAAGTTGGTAGGAAATTGACTTCAAATTATCACTAATAGATTTAACAATCCTGTCAAAATCATCCCTTTTAACTAGAAGTAGTTTGCCTCGCTTGCCCGTCTTAGATTAGTGCATTGGTATTTCATATCCTTTCACCAACACACATAAATCATTTTTTTCATTAAATTGTAAAAAATTCTCAACATGATTCAAATCTGTAATTGTCTACCACCTGAAAAAATTTGGGCTTTGATTTGTTGTCATATCTCAGTACAGACAATCTAGGGCAATGCATGACATTTTACGTAAACTGCTATACTCATGAATATACATAGTTCTATCTTGGGCTTTATTAACAAGTTTGTTCATTAAATATAGCATGGGGAGAAGACTAGCTAAAGTTAATAGAGTCTCTATATCACTTAGCTTAGGTAACAAATCAGGAGCTTTCTCTACTATGAGGTGTTTCTCATATATTAGTCTGATCAAGGATTGATATTCTATTAGAACTATTTCTACTGGTTCATCCAAAGAGATCCATCTAGTCTCAAAATCCTTGAGAAGCTTGTTTCCTAGTGTTACTCACTCTGAAAAAAATCTTAAATTATGCAAAATATTTTGGACTTCTGCAGAAGTAAGAGTGTAGCTCATGAACTAGATCTTCAACTTTTGACATTGTAGGAAAATCACTTACAATTTTATATGCTAAATTAATTTGATGGGCCATGCAATGTATGACAAGCATGTAAGGTGCAATACTAGTTTATAATCTTGCACAAAGACCATTCCTTTGGCCTTGCATTACTGTAGCTCCATCAACTCCAACACACACTAGCTTCTTGTCAATTGTCAAATAATCCATACCAGCAACTTCATTCAAAGCATTCTTCACTTCAAAATATAAGTTTTTTGCTGTTGAATTGCCCCTCATTTTATGAACACACAGTAGATGAGCTTGGTGTACATGTTCTTTTACTGTATACACATGCATATAGACCCAAGCAGTGTTATCTATTGCAGTAACTGTTGCCCGAATTTTCCCATTCTGTGCAATTGACCTGGTTTGCCCTGTCTTGCTTCCTTTGTCTTGTTTTCCAGGCTTCATGTCTTCTCTTGGCCCTTAAACCCTGAGTCTTTCATGTTTAAACAATGTAATAAACCCTAAACCCTTAGCTCGTTATGTTTTGCGATTACTTTTTTAAATCACCAAGAGCATGTGCTTATTTTCCAAGTCGCTTGATCGCTTAAGCCTCAGAGAATATTCCTGTTCTTTCCCCGACTCTGCGCCTAAGCTTTGTCGTGTAGTCTGATGACCCATTGGAATATTCCCCTTTCATCTTCCGACTTGGCTACCTCTCTTCATTCGCATGATCGCCAGATCCATGTCATAAGCCCTGTGACAAGTGGGACCCTCTCAGTCAGTCGGGTGATTGCGTGACCCTCAGAGAATATTCCCTTTTATCTCCCGACTTTTCTTTTTGCCTTGTCGCGTAGTCTCTTAACATGTTGGAATATTCCCTCTGCGTCCTCCGACTTAGCATTTGCCTTTGGTTGCGAGGTCGCCAGATCTATGTTACAAGTCACATAAAGAACGGGGCCAGCCCTCAGTCGCTTGATCGCGTGAAGAATTCAACGGTCAATGAAGTGCCTCCTGACTTTGTGGTTGCTCTTGGTCGCTCAGTCGCCGAACAATTCAGAACGAAGAAAAGGATCTCGCGAGTGCGCGACGAGCAGGAAGCAAGGCCTCGTCGCTCACTCGCCGAGCAATGAACATGAAAGGAAATGAGTCTGCGAGTCTGCAACGAGCTGGGGGAGGAATGTTGTCGCGCACTCGCCAATGTTTCAAGATAAATGGAGGGCAGCTCACGGGTGAGCGACTGTAGGAAAAGAGGCTCGTCGTGCACTCGCGATAAATAATAAAGTAATGTTTTCAACCTGCGAGTGTGCGACTGAAGAAAATAAAGAAGATGTCGCCCAGTCGTCGAGCAGTTCAGGAAAAGAAAAAGTGACTCGCGATCTTGCGACGAGCTGAAGGAGATGGTAATCGTGCAGTCCCCAAGAACTAAGGATGAATAAAGATCAAGCTGCGAGTGTGCGAATGAAGTAAAATGGATGCTCGTCGCTCAGTCACCGTTCCATAAACGTAAAGGGTTTTCAGCTCGCGACTGAGCGATTGACAAAAGAAAAGGCCTCGTCGTTCACTCGCCGAGCAAGTCACATAAGGGAAGAATAACTTGTGAGTGTGCGACTGAGGAAGAAAGTGGCCCCTCGCCCAGTCGCCAAGCAGTTCAGATAAAGTAAAAAGAGCTCACGACCGAGCGACCAAAGGAGCAGATGAGCTCATCGCGCACTCGCTGAGCAAAAAAAAGAATAAAAGATAACGGCTTGCGGGTTTGTGACCAAAGGAAGGGGCAGCTCGTCGCTCACTCGCCGAGTAATATGGATAAATGAAAAGGGGCTTGCGACTACATGATCACAGAAGATGTAATGAAGAAAGGAGCTCATCACGTACTTGCCCAGAATTCAGAGGGAAGAAAACATGGCTTGCGACTGTGTGATTATGATGTAGATGAGGTCGTCAGAGCTCAGGGATGTTTTTCTCAGTTGTAGAGGGATTTCTAGAATTTATCAGAGGGTTTCCAATTGCAGAAAATCATGTGCAGAGCAGTCAGCCGAGATTTAGATAGATTTGAGAAATATCGGTGAAAAAGAGAAGTTTCAACATGTTGCAGAGCAGAACAGAGTTATGGCTGAGTTTCTAGAAGTGCCACGAGGAAGGAGGAGAAGTCCTGGGCAATGATAAGATAAACACTTGGCTATGCACTATTCACAGACAAGAGAGATATTTATTGCAGAGAAATATAGGTGAACGGGTGTACATGACTATTCAGAGTAAACATAAATGTTACTAGCCACCGTCTACCAAATCTAATTTCCAGTTGCCAGATCGAGAAGGTCAGGAAAATATCCATGAATATCTGTTTTGACTCGGTCATTCTCAACTGCCTTCTCTCTCTCTTTTCCTCTCTCCTATGTTTTAGGGTTAGGGTTTTCCATGATCATCCGAAGCTTGTTGCATCCTAAGGGATCCCAAGATGGTCTTAGCCCTATATATAGCAGAAAAGTTGCAATTGCAAGGGTCGGTTCTTCTTCTTTTGTTCTTGCTGTTCTGTAACTTTTCTAAGTTCTTGACAGAGATTAAGAGATTTTGTAACCCAAGAGTTCTGATTATGTAGGAGGCATGCTTTGTGGAAAATTTTTTGTCCTCAGTATATTTTGTACATCAGTCTGTAACTCATTGTGGAAGATAATATACAGAGCCTTATTTTTCTGGATCAATTTGTTGGATTGTGTCAACCTTGTCTCTTTTCTGCTTGCCTGTATGTGTCTTGATTGTTGATGGATTAACTGTGGATAATTTCATTCCTCTTAATCAGTCCTTTCATAGCATCTTCTTGCAGAAGAGTATGTTTGCTTGTAGGTTGTAACTAGTGTTTTACTGTTTAAAGTTGTTAACTATGAAGAAGTTTTTCCTTTTAACTGGTTTACTCATGACCTGGTTATGAAATATTTATGCATGCCTATACAGGGGACTTGTGTTTTACTTACAATTCAGAGTTAGTTGACCCAGGGGTTTATCCTGTGTGTGTT
>MU223533.1:1090639-1160127 GCA_018584345.1 Thuja plicata | reverse complement strand
CATCAGTCTGTAACTCATTGTGGAAGATAATATACAGAGCCTTATGTTTCTGGATCAATTTGTTGGATTGTGTCAACCTTGTCTCTTTTCTGCTTGCCTGTATGTGTCTTGATTGTTGATGGATTAATTGTGGATAATTTCATTCCTCTTAATCAGTCCTTTCACAGCATCTTCTTGTAGAAGAGTATGTCTGCTTGCAGGTTGTAACTAGTGTTTTACTGTTTAAAGCTGTTAACTATGAAGAAGTTTTTCCTTTTAACTGGTTTACTCATGACCTGGTTATGAAATATTTATGCATGCCTATACAGGGGAATTGTGTTTTACTTACAATTCAGAGTTAGTTGACCCAGGGGTTTATCCTGTGTGTGTTATGTTTTCATGCCAATTTTGGTGTATCACCTAGTAGGTAGTTTGCTTTCAGTCATTTCCCTTTCAAGTAATCCTTCTATCCCTTTCCCTCAAAAGATTTACTTTCCTATTTAAGAAGCAAATTAAGGTGATTATCCAAGAGGAACCAGCCTAGAACCTGGAGGTCTCATCTCGGTTAGCATAAGGTCCCACAACCTTGAGATGATTCCCATGTTATACTGGATTATCAAGACCAAGAGAGCTTGAGATCAGAGGTGCAAATTCAGTGTATAACAGTAACTTCATCTATGGATAATGAAATGAATCTGGACTATTTTACTTTCTCCTATAAATTTTTCTTTTCCCCCTCAGAAAGAAAGTTTGTCATTTCCCATCCAACGTTTGTTGACCAATGTGACATAGGATAGTGAGGAACTCTCAAAAAGGATAATAAATTACCATATTCTGAGAAGTCTCTCATAGGACACCCTATGGAAATAATATGAAAAACAACACTCGTCTGAACAGTCTTTGCTAGGTTTGCTTCATTGTCTACATGTTTAAACCCATCCTTGATTGGATTTTCACTACTAGCAATTTCTGCCATTCACTTGTTATGATCTTAATATTCTATGGTATACTTAACATGAATACATTCTTCCTTTGATTTCCATCTCACTACTAATATTTCTTGACTGTCTCTGATCTATTTTTCATAAACCTTACCAATATGCTTTTCTATAGTGTCAAGCTTTAGCTGCAACTTCTTCTCTCTTTTATTTTTCCAGGTATAAATCTTACGCCTACATTCTATTGGTTGCTCATCATTTCTTAGGACTAGTTCAATGAACCAGTACTTTTCTACCCAATCAACCTTAAAGCTTCTTGTCATTTCACACTCCCGCCCCATTTTTACTACCATTTTTCTTTTCTTCCTACCAACATCATTATTATCTTCATTGCTAGCATTTTCATCCAACTGGTTCTGTGTATCCCTTATAACATCTTTTGTCATGCCACCATTGTTATCCTCATTTGATGCATTTTGATTTTTATTTAACTCAATGACAACCCCAGCTTATGGTAGTGGTACTGGTGAGCTACTGTGAATGGTTTTTGCACTTGCAATTGCAGAAGTTGATGGAGCTGAAACATTGCCAACTCCAAAGAAAGCCTTTATGGTAGTATCTTTAATTTTTGGGTGATTCGATGGCCTCCCAGACCCTTCACTTCCCTGAGGAGTCTTACCCTACCCTTCACTACCCTGACCATCAGGAGTCTTACCCTTGTCTAGCTTTCCAATCCCTTCACTACCCTAAGCACAGTGAGAAGTCTGAGTCTCAAGTTAAACCACCCTTGACATCTCAATCCCTTCAGTAACCTGATGATACCCAGGATAGTCACACTTATCCAGCATCTTGACCTCTCACTAGTCACTAGGAAATTAATAGCAATGCTATGAAATGTGAACAAATAATTGCTTACCTTGTGGCTTGGTCCAGCTTCCTCTGAATTCTGATTCTCTAAAATGCTGAAAGTGAATCCTCTATTTACTGTTGCAAGATTTTTATTTGTAAACCTGGCCCTCCAAATTTTTGTAAGGTGACACAAAAACTATAAGACTAACAAATTTCATATTAATTTATATAAATCCATGATTCAAATTTCCATTTTTTAATTCCTGAGCTTTTGGCAAAAATTGGCCGACCTGAATGTAGGAATTAACAAACAATTGGTAAAATATGGTCATGGTAAATATAACAATCAATTAAGGGTTGGCGAAGTAGGTTATAGTCAATATAACAAATAATTAATAGTTGGCAAAATAACCCGTGGTCAATATAACAAATAATTAACGGTTGGAGAAATAGTCCATGGTCAATATAACAAATAATTAATAATCGATGAAATAGATCATGATCTATAAAACAATTAATTAACGGGTTGGCTATTTTATATTTTATATGCAATTCATATTTAATACCCTTGGTGAATAAGAGACCGTTAAAATAACCACGTCACATTGGTTAAAGGCAAATATATTGGTCAACCTCGTCAAATGAAAAATCTTATTGGCTATTCCAATGAATATTTAACTGGTACCATGTCAAGATTGGGTGATTTGGGCCAACGTATAATGTGCATGATTCACCAATTCCATAAAATATATTGCCCAGAATTTTCCAAAAGGTGAATATTTGCCACTAAAAATTATGCTACTTTTGCCTCTTTGGAGACGGAAGACTTTGAGCACTAGGCTCTAGTGGCCTCTTTCCCTTACGATCACTGGTTTGTCCACTTGCTGGTAAAATGGTGCTATATCCCTTTCATTTGTACACCACATATTCTCCTCATGGGATATGTCTAATAGGGAAGGCTTTACCCAAAATTGCTTTAGCCTTCTCTTGCTTTGTTTGCAATATGTTATCCCTTTTCTGGCTCAAAGCCTGCATCATCTCTTCAAACATGTCCATCAGTGATTCAATCTTCTTGGCCCAAGGTTGGAAATCCTTCAAAGGATCATATGTGTCATCAAAACGGTGAAAGAAATCAAGGATTTTATTGTAAGGCAACCATTTTTCTTTCTTTATTTCTTGGTTAATCAAGTCAAGTTCATTTGTGACTATGTCTTCCAGGAAGTTGAATTGATGATTCAATACTACACATTTTGTCTTTTCCCTAAACATGTCCTTAATGAAACCCTCATGGTCAGCACACCTAGATATTGATGTGGTCAAGTTGTAAGGTTTCAAAAAATCCTATAGATGTTTCCATTCTCCCTTTCTAATGATAAATTGGTGAGCAATAATGATTACAGGAAAAATTGGTCCTTTCCCTCTTCCAGTCAGGGCATCTTCTTGCAAACTTCCAATCTATCTTAGGACCTCTGCCAATCCTATCTTAAGGGGCACTCTATAGGGTAAAATTTTTGGCACTCCCCTGAAACCATAAACCCTGAATATAGTTGACACAGGATAAGGGATGACATCACCCCAGTTATGTACTATATTGAGCTCTAGGTCAAATTCCTTTGGTCTCAATAATTTTGATAATGCTTCAGGAATTCTAGGGTCCTCTTTCAGCAACAATGTCCTGAGTCTGGCATCAAAATGTCTATCAAAATTGATGTAGCTGGCCTCTTTATTGTCCCAGGTCATGTCTGCATTCCACAATTGCACAGGCATTATTTCATTGTCCTTAAATCTTGTCAGTTTCATTTCCTTCTCAAAATAGTTTTTCCCCTTAAACAGAAATGCATGCATCAACAATGAATACCATGCAAAAGGTTTGGACACCTTTGTGTTCTGAATACCTATTAGCCCTTCATGAATTAGGTCTGCAATATATGGGGTGAAATCAAAATTTATTGCTATATGGGGATGCAAAATCTCAACCATCATTAGCATATAGTGGATTGGCATCTCATCTTGCTCATCATCTCCACATATTTGGAAAAGAGACCTATAAACTTATCTGGGTTTCAAAGTAAAGTAGTCAAGTTTGAAAGGTTCTTTTGTGTTTGGCCCTACTAGAACTAATTCCCCAACTGTGTCAAAATATTGCTTGAGGGGCCCTTCTCTAAAGTATTTCCTTTGGGCTTGGTAAACTCCCTTTAACTAAAAAAAATCAATCTTATTCATGGAAGTGTTTGAATCATTTAGACTGAATACCTCCCTAATCTCTTGTGCACTCACCTTAATCAGCACTTGCTCATTCTTTTCCCTGACTACTCTAGATATGCTATCATAATTCCTCGCTATACGTGTAAGCATGTCCATATCCATAAAAATACCAGGCACTACCAATTTTCCTAGGTCAAACTGTCATACATTATTATGTGGGGGATTTGCATTTCTTTGACCATAGAGCACCTTAAACAAGGCCAGACTAGTCATACCTATCTTAGCATCCCTAACAGACTAACCAAAGTCATATAACCCTTCATTAATTTTTAGGCATGGATCCTTGGGTACTAATTCCTTCATCTTCAAGGAATCATTAGTGGACATTGTTAATTGTTGTAGCAAATCATCACAGACATTTCTATCCTTATAATTAATCTTCCCAGTGAATTCTCTTCTGGGCAGCATCATGAATTTTAGGTTTAACAGCCTAATATGAACAATAAAATATTTGTCTCTCTGCACCTTACTAATTCCTTTTAAGATTTACTATGACCATAAGTATTAATACCAGAAAATTACCCATTCAGTAGGAAGCTGAAAATTTGGCCGCGATCACTGCAACTTCAATTCGCTCTGCAACTGCTATCAATTATGCACAATGACTTGAGTGATCAATACAATGGAATTCCCATCACTTTAAGCATTAAATTTCGAATGAGAAGAAAACACACATTCGCCATTACTCTTTTGAGTTCAATGCTTGGTGTATATCTATTTAAAATTTTCTACTTTTGTATTTTAAAACAGAGCCGTTAATTTTTATAACTTTTCCTTGTATCAGACGGTCCACACCAAATCTTCCACAATTTTCATCTCTCAGGACACATGGCATCATGTCACTTTCCCTTGATAGTTAACTTTTAGTCATTTATGATCTAAGGCTTTGCGCCAGTCATTAGATCCTTTCCAACCTATCTTATCTTTACTTAACTCTTCATTAGATGCAAGCCCCATCAACTTAGACACATGTCACAATGTCTCTTTCCCTTGATGGTTAAAGATCAAAAACTTTCTTCTTAAGGCTTAGCGCCGACCGTCGGATCTTTTCTATCTTTAGTGACTTTAATCATCTTTATAATTTGCGGCCTCAATCTCACAAAGACATGTGGCAACATGGCGCAATGCCTCATTGGTTAAAACAACCTCATCTTTGATCTCAAGCTTTGCTCCATCCATTAGATCATATCTAACTTAACTGGTCTTTACTTGTCCTTACGCTGCTATGAGGTCCCACTAACTTGAACATGTGTCAACACAGCGCATTCCCTCAATGGGTAAAAACCTTTCATCTTGTAATTAAGGGTTAACGCCAACCATTGGATCTTATTGAAGATAGCATTGATTTATTATAACCTTTAATCATCCATCGGACCCACTAAATTCCACGTGGCATCATGGCACAATCCCTTAATGCCTATTTTGTATGCATCTTTACTATAAGCCTTTGCACCATCTGTTGGATCTAATCTAACATGCTCCCAATTTACTTCATCTACTTGTTCACATCTGGCCCACCAAACTCCACGTGTCATAATGGCATGTTCCCTCAATGATATCCTTCGCTCATCTTTGTGATAAAGATAATGCGCCAACCGTTGGATTAAAAGCATCTTTCAACTATCCTCCGATCTATGTCTTTGATGCATCTAGTCCCACCAAAGACACATGGCACAATGGCATGTTTCCTTAAAGGTTATTAAACTTTGATCATCTTCACATAACGGGAATGTGAGAGCCATTGGATCAAAATATATTAGCTCAGCGGATAGTGAACTATATTAATTTTGTGGACTTTGGACTTAAGGAATAATATAGGACCATATTGTTAGAACAACAACAACTTAACAAAAAGGAACCCATTTGAGACATGACTTTAAGTGACAAAAAGTAACATAAAAATAGAAAAAAATTAGATGCTTAGGGTTTTAGAGCCACAATTTGTACTCTGAGACATGAAATAAGGGTTTTTTCAATTGTTCTTCACAAGACACTTTGCAAAAACAAACCCAGGGACCAATTTTTTGAAAAAAAATTGAATAGGCCTAACAGTATAAAGATCAATTGATAGACTTGAATTCTCATGTTGAGATGGAGGATGGGAAAGAAGTTTTGTTTGGAATGGAAGTTATTCATCTTAAAACTAATAAGGTTCCAAAAGGCCTTGTAGAAATGGAGAGATTGTTTGTGTATCATCTTAAAATGGAAGCACTTCCATGTTAGGACAAGTTATCGCTCCTTAGGGGGTTTTTTGGGCCATCGTCATGTTGTCCTCTCATTTCTTCCCCTTCTACATCTTCTGTACTTGTTTAGGATCCTTATTGGGCCTCTTTGGGCATTATTTACCCCACGTGGCACATTTTCCAAGGGTCCTAACCCCTTAGATCAAGGTCAACCTCGACCTCGACATTGGTCAAGGTTGACCTCAACCCTGACCTAGGTTAGGGTTGACTTCAACCTTGACCCAGGTCCCCCTTTTCAATTGGAAAGTTTGTCAGCTACCAGGGGAAACTAAAAAGTTCATTTTCCAGCTTCTGGGTTGGCTATTTTGGGTTCTTAAGTAGAAAATCTTAAAATTTATTTAATATAGGTCCACTTCTAGGGGTATAGGCCTAATTGTAATTTAATTCTCCTATGTCGGCCTCTCTAGAAGTTTGTACCCTAGACTTGTATATAAGGAAGTCTTTCTCCTCTCATTTTCTAAGACAGACAGACGAATCATCTCATCTAATTTCAAGCTTACAAGTGTTCAATCAAGGTTTTCAATTATTCTTCTCAAGCTTCTCAAGTTCCCCATTTAAGATCAAGGATTCAAGCATTTAAGCCTTTGAAGGGATTTGGTTCAAGGATTCAAGATTCATCATTCAAGCCCTAGATCTATCCATCATGGTAGTGTGATCTTCCTTCAAGATCCTTTGTGCATCCTCAAGATTCATTCATTCTTCCTTCAAGGCGGATTCCAAGCATACAATCATGGAGGTTTTTTTATTTACATTTATGACTTCTAATGTTGAGTCCAAGCTTTCATATTAATATTACTTGTATACATTCGAAATACAATTGCATATCTATTGAATATAATAGCTTCATTGTTAGATCTACTTCTACTACTTTCTAGCATTCTCCATTTCAATTATTGATTTCAAGGTTAATTCCTAAATAAGGTTTTGATTAAGGCAAACCCCTCCCCCAACAAAAAAAACCATTTTCTTGCAGGTATAGGTACAAGACAGTGAATTGCAGAGAAGATTTGGATACCCTTTTCGGCCAACTTTCAGGATCCGCTAACAAAATTTATGTCAAAGTAGTGCAGGTCAAGGTTGACATAAAGGGGTACAATTGCGCCCTTGTATTTGGGTCAAGGTCAAACTGACTCAAAAAAGAAAAATATTTCTGGGGTTTTTTCTGTCTCTGTATTTCTATTCCATATTCTGTTGCAGAATTCCCCTAAACTCAGTACAGACATCAGAAAATAGGTATTTCCAGATCTGCTACCTTCCAAAATAAATTTTTCATTTAAATTAAGGTTTTAACCAATTTAGATCTATTGATTTACTTTATAATCAAGAAATTAGATCCCCCTTTCCCTCTTTATCCATAACTAGTTGATTCCTTTTTTGCATTGATCGTCTCCTTTCAATTAATCAATTGGGATCTCCTTGTCTTCGATTATGAGGCCACACATTTCCATATCACACTCCCACACCTACATATATAAAAATATATACCTACATATATAAATATATATATATATATATATAAACATATATATATTTTTATATCTTACAGTTTGACAATAAAGATTCAAAAATGGACAAGAAAAACACTAATGTCACAATGGATGAAGTAGAAAGTATAAACTTGGGAAATGAAGAAACTCCAAGGGAATTATTTGTGGGTAAAATTTTAACCCCTGAGATTAGAGTAGATGTCATCAAACTATTGAGAAAATATAGGCATGTATTTTCTTGGTCCTATGATGACCTTAAAGCTTACCGAGAGGACCTTTTTCAACATGAGATACCTTTGAAGCCTAATGCCAAACCATTCAGATAGAGACAGAGACCAATAAATCCTACTTTAGCTCCCAAGATGAAAGATGAATTAATCAAGATGAGGGATGCTGGTATAATAAAGTCAATCAGACACTCAACATGGGTTTCAAATTTGGTGCCTGTCAGAAAAAAGAATGGTGATATTAGACTTTGTGTAGATTTCAGGAATCTAAATATATCATCATTAAAGGACAAATATGCATTACCAAACATGGAAGCATTATTGAAAAAGGTCATAGGAAATGAATTATTATTAATTATGGATGGGTTCTCATGGTATAACCAGGTGAAGGTTAAATAAGACAAACAATATAAAATAGCATTTACTACACCTTGGGGTACTTATGTATATGCTAGAATGCCTTCTAGACTCACTAATGTAGGGGCTATTGAAATGATATGATATGCCTAGTGACTGAGAGGGGGGGTGAATTAGGAACCAATAAAACTTAAACCTTTTAATCCAAAATTAGATTAACTTATTTGTTTTCATGCATATAACTTGAAAGTAAAGAATCATATAGAACACATAACACAATATTTGGTTACCCATAAACCTTCCAAAAGAAAGTAAAACTAGGGTGGGGATGATACCCATAATATTTAGTAATGCAGTATAAATTTAGCATGTTAGAGCTTACAATGACCACTTCTGATGGTCTGTCCTGTGATAATGAGCCAGTTGATGATATGCTTTGTGCAACTGCGATTACTGAATAAGATCCTTTTGAATATAACTAATCACTTGAATGTGATATATGAGACTTTGTTGCCCTGAATACTTCTACACTTAAATCAAACTGCCATTTGCATGCCTTATGCATACATTCATACTTATTCTTTTCTTACTCATATACTCTTCTCATAATCATATTGGATAAAACAAACTATCTTACATATATATCTTTATCCAACAAATAACTCTGTAAGTCAGCTTGCAATAAACAAAATTATATTTAACAACATATGCAAAGTCAGCTTCAAACTGTCACTCGGGTCCAAAAGACTACTCGGGTGATAAACTGTCACTCGGGTGATGTTGAACACTCAGGTGATGTTGAACACTCGAGTGATGCTGAACACTTGGGCAAAACTATATACTCAGGTGACACTAAATACTCGGGCAACAATGAATGACTAAGTGTTTTGACACTAATTGACAATATGTCTTTCCATAAGGTCTACAATCTCCCCCTTTGGAATTAGTGACAAAAACACTTATCATTGAATTATGTATCTGATATGTCAAAACTCCCCCTATCTGTCTGCTTGGGTTTTGACACTGCTTCTGGTGGTCGGGTCCAACTGAATCTGTTTTTGTGTTTTTCAAAAAAAAAATCACTGTACATATGTTCTCTTTATTACAATATAATGATATTTCCCCCTTGTTTTTGACAGGAATGCCAAAATTGATATTTACAAGGTTATCCCAAAGTAGGATAGGAAATCACTATGTACCTTCAAAATTTGAGACAGAGTGTTGACCCAATTGTCCTATAGCACCTTCATGATGTGCAATTCAACTTGTAGCTCTGTAGAAAACTCTATCATTAGCTCGAAAACTAAGAATTTAGTGTCATGAATGAGTGTCTTATCATGTGTTATGTGTTTCTACATTCCATCCATGTGTGGTAGAAGTTGGCTCTGGATTGTTGTAAGAGATTCTCTGGTCCTTGCTTCTTCTCTCAATAATTCAGCCTGTAGATCAGTAAGATACTTGATTTTCATGAAGTGAGCAGAACTGGTGCTCAGGTCAAGTGCTAATTGCCTTGTACTTTCCTTCATGTCTGCATCAATCTTTACTAACTTGTTCTTGATTTCCATAGTAAAGTTAAAGGAGTCACTCAACTTTACAAATAGTGCTACCACATTTTTCACAGTGGTTTCTAGAGTGCTAATGATCTTTGTAAGTTGCACCTGGTCAATTGCAATCTTCTTTGTAATGTTTTCTAGAACCTTGTTCTCAAATTTCTTCTTTGCCTTCTCAAGTAACTTCTCCTGACTATTCATATCTGTGTTGAACCTGTGGACAATGTCAACAAGTTGGTCCATTATTGAGTCACTCTCATTGACTTCAATCTGCAATGCATCTACAAATACACCTTTGACATCTTCAAGTACTTTATTCCTTTGTCTTTCCTTTCAAATCTTTTTCTTTGTATCTCTTTTCTTCCATAGTTCTCCCAAAATATCCATTTTCTCTACACATAGGCTGGATAGATCCTAATTAGGAATCACAATTTCTTTATCTAGATCTATCTCATCAGTATTTTTTGTCTTTGTCTTAGGACTCAGTGAAGGAACAATTTCCTTACCTTTACCTACCTCATCCTTTGCTTCAGTATTAAATCAACTTAGGTCATTGACCTTTACAGTACCAATTGTTGGATCAATATTTACTGATGAATCAATATTAGCAGTAGAAATATATACCTTGTCTTTCTGAGACTTGGGTGTGCATGTCGCAGTAGTAAGAGGAGCATGTTGCTTAGTCTTTGTCTATTCACATGTGGATTCTGCAACCTTGTCTTTTCTCGAAGGTACTATATTTTGTATAGGAGACTGGGGTAATGATGCCATTACCTCAACTAAAATCTTCTCTATGTTGGACTCTTCAATAGTTTGTACCTTGGGTAGTGTATCATCATTTTCCTATGCTGGAGGGTCTGTACTCAGTACTTCTTCCTTCATATTGCCTTTTGTTATCTCAAATTTTGATTTCCACACTAATGTGGCACGTTGATCTACATCTTCTATGTTTTTGTTCAATATTTTGAAAGCCCTAAATCTGGGGGTGTGATTATTCTGATACTTGCTCAAGGCCTCTTTACTTCTTTGCCTTTCATTGCAGGCATGACCTACTTCAATGTATGTTCCCTTATATATTTTTCAATTTTTACTGCATTCATCCAGGGAATAGATACTTCCTTAAATAGGTCTTCAGTCATATAACTCTTCAACTCAGAAGGTTCATATTTCCACTTTGCCATATTCTCCACCACTGCTTGCACAATTTTCCTCTTTTCTTCTTCTGACCTAGAAGCATAATTCAGAGACTACAAATAACTCATGTCTCTTCCTTCTTTAAGGTCTTTAATCTTCTGATCAAGTGTGGGTGTTGGTTTAGTGAAGACCACAGTATTATCTTCTTCATCATCATCCTCATCATCACTTAGTATAAGTTTTCTCCTTGATCTCCTCAAGGTGACAACAGGAGTAGTGTCTTTTTCCTTTTTCTATTTAGGTGTTGTCTTCCTCTTCTTTTGTCGAGGTTTAATATCAATTTATTCCTTTTCATATTCAACAACCTCTATCTTAACTGTATCCTCTATTTTAACTATGTCCTCTTTACTCTCAGAGATGGTAGGAGAGTCAGAGGTATTTCCATACTTCTTCTTGAATGTATCAACTCTCTTCCTTCCTCTTTTCAATATCTTAGAAATCTCAATCTCCAAATATATCTTTCTCTTTTCTTCCTCATATGTTCCAAAGTAAGGTGCCTTTGGATTGACAGTTTCATTCACAAGAGCCTTTATTATATCTTTTGTGTCATCATTGTTAACTTCATATGGCAGGGGTTTTACCCATGCAACCCTAGGCTTTATTGCTTGTATATAAACCTTATCACAATCAACTAGAAAATAGATTTCATCTTTGTACATCTCAACTAGTTGTTTGGGAATTATATATCTACTCTGCATCTTCTGTTTGAAACTCTCAAAGTATCCATCTATAATTCTATCAAAGTTATCTCCTAACTCAGCTATAAACTCATTAATTTGATGGATAATTGGCCTATCCTTCTTCCATGCTATTGTTCCTTTGGAGGGAAATAACTTCTCAACATAAAAGAGTATGTAGATTAGAAGAGAACCAAACTTACATGAATTTTTTTTGTATACTCTGATGCTTTCCATATTCTTTTTTTGGAAATACAATATGGGAAAGCAAGATACTAAGAGGGGGGGTGAATCAGATCTTCAACATTTTATCACTTAAAACAAATTGATCCACAATCATGCATAAGTGTAATTAGTCTATCATCTAGTATCATCCATGACAGTAAATAAATAACACAAGACACAGAATTTGGTAACCCAAAAACCCAATAAGGTAAAATTGGGGTGGGGATGACACCCACAAAAATCTTCACTATTACAGCAATAAAGTGTGTCTATCACAATTTGTAATCTACCTGGTTAAAGGTCTGCCCAATTAAGAGATACAGATGATTACAATCTACCTTGTAAAAGTATTTAAACTTACAACAAAGTAATCACTTGGCTAAGAGATTTAGAAAGGTCTGTTAGAACCACTTTGTTAAGAGATTTTACTTGATACACTTTTTAGAATGTCTCAATATCCGATCCTTCGATATGCACTCTGATCCTAATAATGGATCTCCTCTTTTCAATGCCATCTCTGATCTAATAATCTGATATATCTTTACTCTGCTACTCACTACACTTTCACTCTACTAGATCTATGCTTCCTCTCTATAAACAACCCTTCGCAAACCTCTCATGTATGCATACACCTTCTCTCATAGTACTCTACCAATAAGGGTAAGAAGCAATCTTGATATACTTTATGGATCTAGCAATTAGATCTAGATCAACGATCAGGATCAAATGCTTATGCCACTTGGGCAATCCAATTTTATGATTGGCTCCATGTCACATAGTGGGATCAAATAATTAAATGTGTAATTATCCCGTTGAAAATATTAAATTCTTAGATAAGTCAGCCCAAAATAGTTTACCTCAAAATTGGTGTCATTCATGACATACGTAACAAAACTATCTTTCTCAGCACAAAAAGACTCTAGTGCTCGGCATGGACTAAACTTGGCAACCGTGTTACTTGGAAACTATTATATGCTCATCAATGACTATGTCAAATAGCTCGGCCTATATCGATTAGCTCAGCCGTAGTGATGACCAGCTAAAACTTCCTAGATAAATGACTAAGTGTGGAACACTAATGATCAACAAAACTTAGAGATCAACAATCTCCCCCTTTGATATTAGTGGCAAAAGCACTTATCATTTACATTCAAAAAATTTGCCTAAGTACACCATGTACTCCCCCTTAGATTATACTCCATACTTCATACACTGTCTAAATAATATACATGCCTTCAGCAAAGATATTTATACCTGGTTCTGCACATATTTTTCTGTTTCCTTTCCTATTTCCCCCTTGTTTTTGTCACTGATAGTTGTGGGGGTTAAGTTGTATTTGTCCAAAAATGGTTTATGAAGTTGTAATATCAATGTAAAATGATGTATCCCAACTATCCTTAACAAACTTCATAACCTCCAACTTAACTTATAGCTTGGCAACTAGAATTACCAAATTATCTACAGTAGAGAGATGAGAATCTCTCGACCAATTCTCGTGCAGCTGTTAGTTCCTTCTGAATAACCTCCAGATGAGGTATCAAATTAACCTGAATTGCAATTAATTTGGCCCTGATTTGGCCATCTTCATCCATAAGCTCGGCTAATCTCCTATGTGCATGAGTCAACCTATCAAAATGTGTGGAGCTAGAACTAACATCCATGGTTAATGAACTTGTTGTTGACTTCATATCTAAATGCAACTTCTCAATAAGTTTTTGATTATACTTTGTAAAGAATGTTACATTACATAATCTTTTATACAATGAAAAAATAGTGTTTACAACTTCCTCAAGAATCTCAACAAGAGAAGAAAGTTCAACCTGTTTGGTGGCAATCTCCCCAGATATCATCTCCAAGACTTTGTTCTCAAATCTTCTCTTAGACCATTGCAACAATTTTTCATTTGCCTCAATATTTTCATCTGTAACTTTTTGCACAATTTGAACTAACTATTCCAGTATTGGTGCTTGCTCATTTACATCTTCCATTTCAAAATATTTAACAAAAATATCCTTTATGGCATGCAAAACTTGCTTCTTCATTTGTTCCCTCTTCATTTCCTCTTGTCTCTTCTTCCTCTTCAATAGGTCTTGAAGGGTCTAAATCTTCTTATAAGTCAAACTCTCAGGATCCCATTTAGGAATCACAATAGCTTCATCCAATGTGACATTTAAGCTTGGTGAATTTTTCTTGTTTAGCTTCCTCTTCTTGAGCTCTGGTGAGCAGATACTTGGCTCAGGTTCTATGATATCTTTTCCTTTGTCAATATTAATTTCAATTGATACCTTCATTTGAGTCAAGACTTCTTGTGATTCAGGTATACTACCCATTTTGGGTCCAGTGGGAGTAGATGATACAGAGTGTGATAGATCCACCAACACTTGTATAGCCTCTTTTTTTGTAGGCTTATTTACAATTTCTTCCATCTTATCTACACTCTCTAAAACTATTTGTACAACCTCTAAAATAGGTGGATTTGTATTGACTACCTCCTTTTCTCCTTCTTTCTTTATATCAACCTTAGTTGTATGAATGGGCAATTGCATACCTGTGTCTTCTAGCTCATTCTAATCCTCGGCATCCAGATTGTTGTTCTCTCCAAGTGTAGTGTCAATGGGACTATCCATTTTCAAATCTATAGTTTTCCCATCACCTATTTCCTCTTTTGGTTCTGTCTCAGTCTCTTCTTGATCAGTAGCAATTCGGTCTTCCATTTCCTTTGGCTCTGAGGTGCCTTCACCTTTCTCATCGGCCTTCTTAGTGATTAACCCAAAGGTTTCCTTCCATATTCTAGTGCTCTATTGTACTACACCTTCAACATCATTTTTCACTATAGCATAGGCTCTTTATTTAGGAATAAACTTCCTTTGATATTTCTCAATAAACTTGGATATTTGTTTCTTGGTTAAATTGGGAATGACCTTAGCTAGTGTTCCTTCCCTTATCTATCTTTCATTCATCAAAGCATACTGCCACTTTTGTGATAAAACATCATAAATCTCTGTACAAACAAGGTTTCCTATCTCTATAGGTGTCATCTTGAATTTACACATCATATCCAGTAATGCTTCCTGAATCTTATGCTTGTTTGTTATGCTTTGCTTCTCATACTTGATAAATTTAAATCATGTTAAACCAATTGTACTCCTAATATTATTGCATACCTCATCAATAATATTCATTGGTTTATGTGATGCTATAGGTATGTTGCTAGGTTCATCTTTATCTATCTTCTCATCATCTTCTTGTTCCAAGATTAGTTTTATCCTCAGTCTCTTCTCAAGCTTTCTTGGCACTGCCTTAGTTTCAACTTGTTTTCTCTTCCCTGGACTTCTCTCTCCAACATTCTTCTTTGTATATACTTTTCTTGACTCTACTTGAGATGAAATAGTTAATGCCCTAGTCCTAGGCCGGTTAGTAATAGGAGGGGTAGCCTTAGTTTTGGCTTTTCTTACTTTAGTTTCCTTGGCAACCACTAGCTACTTTCCTTTTCCTTTCACAGTGATATCATCTTTAGGTTCACTCTCCTCTTCTCCACTAGACATATCTTCTCCATGTCCTATTGACAAACCCAAAGGTGCATCCTCTATCTCTTCATCACTCTCAATTCCAACCATCTTCTTCAAATTTTTGACAATATTTTTCATTTTCCTCTTCATAGTGATAGCCTTCAAATTCGTAGAGATTTTGGACTTAGCTTCTTCATAGTTTCCAAAACATTTGATTGCACCATCAATCTCTTCTACCAATAGAGTTGTTATACCTACAGATGTCTCATCAATGTTCACTTCATAAGGTAATGGCCTTAGCCATGATACCCTCAGTACTACAGCCTGAACATAAGTAAGATCTGTGTCTACCATAAAACATATATCCTCATAGTGTTTCTCAACTAGTGATCTGGGAATTATGCTTCTCAATCTCATCTTTTTCTTAAATTCAACAAAATATTTCCCATCACATTGTCAAAGTTATCACCTAATTCCTGAATAAATGCATTGATTTGTTTTTTAATAGGTCTGTTTGTTTTCCACGCTATGTTTCCAAAAGTAGGAAATGTATTATGTATGTAGAAAATATACAAACAAGCATAGATCCAAACTTACACATTGAATTCTTTTCCTTTCTGATTGAAGAAAGGTTCTCAGCTAGTTGCACTAGTTGAAGCTCAACAAGGTCATAAGTATGATCCTTCTTCAAAATCTTCCAAGCTTGGTCGATTGCAATGCATGGGACATTGTCTAGTCAGCTCGACTGATAAAACTTATGAGCAATAACCCTAACTACAAAATCAAGCTCCAAATTTGTAATAGTAGAGATCATCATTCCTCTTTTATTCCAAATGGCTCCATTGAATTCTTCTATGTTTTCCTTACTCTGACATCTCATAATTCTTTTCTTGTTAAGAATTGGATAACCAGTTATGTGATGGATGATTTCCTTTGTAATCTTAACTAGTCCATTTTCCATCCATATGTTCATGTCATGTACATGAATCAGAATAGTCTTGATCCATTCCATTCTGAAATCCATTAGAAAATATAGGGCATGAGTTAACCCTCTCTCAGCTAAATCCATCCATATCTTCACCCAGTGGGCATTTGACTTCATTGGGGAAATCAACCCTAACTCATCTACCAATCACTGATACATTCTCACTGCTATTGATTACTGCACTCGGTGGTCTGAGGCTATACCATGCAAGAATAACATGGCAGACATAGTTATTAAATTCCTGGAAGAAAACATCATCACAAGGTTTGGAATGCCCTTTGCTTTGGTATGTGACAATGGTTCGGCATTTTCTTCGGCACAGTTACTTGAATGGACCTACAACTGGAGGGTCACTTTGAAATTTTTGAGCAACTATTATCCCCAGGGGAACGACGTTGTTGAATCAATGAATAAAAATATACTTGTAGTGATCAAACACCTGCTAGAACAAAAACCCTAGAACTGGCATCAAAATTTGAAATTCACACTCTGGGCGGATCGCATTCATGTCAAGGCCACCCTGGGAACATCCTTGTTCCATCTGGTTTATGGTCAGAACCCTATATTCCCGGTTAACTTACAGATCCCAGTTTTATAGTTTATGCAGGAATTTAGCAATAGGGATGACATCGTGGAGGTTTGGCTCTTAAATCTGGTGCAAATGGAAGAACAATGAGATGCAACCCTTGAACATTTTGCGCATCATCAAGCAGTGGTAAAATAATGGTTTGACAGAAGAGCACAATACAAGGCTTTTCAGATTTCGGATCTGGTCCTGTTGTGGGACAAGGCCCAGGAAAAGAAAGGAAAGCATACCAAGTTTCAATGACTCTGGCTTGGACCATACCTAATCTCAGAAATTTGTGGGGAAAATACTTACCACCTTAACACCCTGACTAGTGAACCTGTCTCATTTCCCGTTAATGGACAGTTTCTCAAACACTACTTCAAATAGGGTAAGTTTGTCCAAAATTGTATTTTATGTAAAGCCGTCCGCTTGTAAATATTTCTTCCAGGTGCCTTGCTGTGAGGTACCGTGTCTTGTAAATAGCCTTGTTGGTTGCCCTCTAGGGCTACCCTCTTTTGGTGTTTTTTGTTTTCATTTCTAGTTTTCTTCCGGGGTCCCAACATTTTGTTCTGTCTTGTAGGAATTGGAATGCTTCGCATAAATTCTAGTCTCTGGTACGATGTCTGCGGCATGGTGAACTTTAGAATCTATCGTTAGCATAGTGGAGCCAGCCCGGTCTCTGGGGTTGTTTTATAGGATGTGGCATATTTTGAGCAATCTCTATCGAGTGTTGTCTCCGGGGGTCTGGCAATCAGTGAACACAAGTAATATAAGGAACAAGTAATCAGACATACCGAGGGTATATTAGTTGTACTGGTTGGTTGACCCAGGTCTGAAACTTTAAGGAATTCTTTTTGGGTTCGGAGTTTTATCCCCTCTTTGAACATCTAAATATAGGTCGACAGGTGAAAGAATTACTACCATTGAAATTAGCTAAGCTTAAGTTTAATGGTGAAAGAAGTACTGCCGTTCCACCTAGAAACAAATGAAATGATAAGAAAAGGGGAAAGCGGGATGAAACTCCGGTCTCTAGGAGAAACAAGCAAATCGATGACTGGTTCAATATAATTAGTGCCTCTTCTCTACTCCTCCTAGAGGTCATCAGCTTGATCTCCTTCCAAAGAACACATGACACCCCTGATGAAAGGCTATAGACTGGATCCCGTGTGGTTAAATTCTCTTAGATACGTTTCTCTTTTCCTGTTAGATGCTTCAGGAAATGGCTTGTTCCAGTTTTACTAACCATAGATTCTATAGTTCTCAAATGCGCTAAGGCATTTTTCCCAGATAGTCACCATTTGTTATGCCCTGCATCCCCATCCCTACATTTTGTGTGCAAAATGTAGGGTCCCCCCTTTTTTTGTTGTTGTTTTTGCTTGCGCCTCTTGCCTTGTCTTTCTCCTTTTGTTTTCTTTCTCTTGGGTTTTCTTCCTTGTTGTCATGTTTCATTTGGTCAGTTTTTTGTCTCTAGGACCTCGATCCCAGAGGTTGTTCTTTGTTGGGAGCCAGACTCCGGACTCCAGGATTCTTCACCACGATGTTCTTAAGGTGATCGTCGCGGGGAATCCCTGGGCCCGGGGTCTGGAGGTTTGCTTGTCCGGAGATTGCTGGAAGAAGGTGGATCACCTTTTTACCACATGTATAAATAGCAGCTATATGTCATTTTTGCATTTATTGCATTTAAAGAACTCAAACACTCATAGCGATTTCAGAGCGATTACAGAGTGATTTGCAGAGAATTAACGACAATTAGTGCTAAACGCTTCCATCATTTTCAAGCAATTATGAGTGCTTCATAGTGGCAGGTTGTGATCATTTGGTAGTTGTAGCTGTTCTAGAGCTTTTGTGGTGACTTCTTTCCTTCTCCTTTTAGCATTCTCAGGTTGGTGTCTCTTTTCTCGCTAGTTTTTCATTTGTCTGGTGTGTTCCCTCTCTATTTTTGTTGTCTTCCAGTTCTGTTTGGTTTCCTTTTTTTTCTAGTTTTTCCGCCCGTTGGTGGGTCGGCTCTACCAGAGGGTTGTCTACCCTCTGCATAGGTGTGGTTGGCTTGTAGATAATGTAGAAAGCTGTATATACTTTGTTCCTTGCCTAGTTTCTTGCGAATGTCGTTCTGCAGTGTAGATATGTGTAAGTTTGTGTATATTTATTATATATACTCCTATTCCCAATGTATATATCCCTCAGCTCTTTGTGTATATCTTATGTATATGGTCAATTTTCCTATGTCACTAGTTTTCTACCTGTAACTTCATTTCAGAGTGAAATACCACCTGTTTGAAACTTAGCTATCGGCCAGTTTCAAACAGGCAGTTTTCTCTCTCCTCTATAAAACTAGCTAGGCCCTCATTTATGTCCCATACACACATTTAAATCTGTCCAAGTGGCCTTCACTTTTTGCATGTTCAGACAGTTGGCTCCACCATCATCACCATAACTCCTATTTATTACTTATGCACATGGCGCCCATGTGGGCTTGATGATTTGCCTTTTTGCACATCCTCACCAATGGCTACTTCTCCAGGTTTCGGGTCTCCTACCATCACCCATCCTGTGTCTTTACCAAATGCGATAAAATTCCCAGACCTGGATGTTCAGTCAAATCTTAAGTTCATGTAATGCGTGTACTTTTCGGGTTTTCTCTAAATGAAACTAACTTTTCAAGAAAAGCAGGCGTCACGGTGGTAAGATTTCTGGACCCCAGAGTATTTATTTTTTAATACATTCTGACGATCACTTTTCCTTGCAGGTTTCTAGAGTACGCTTCCCAAACATGTCTAAAGCATCTGCATCCTCTCCACCCAAAAGTCCAGAGCTACCTTCCGCGATGGCTACCAGGGCAGCGGTTAAATCCAAAATGGAAAGGGCCCTGGAGAAATTGCCCCTAACTATGAAGTTTGTGTAGGACAGTGTTATCATGGGCTCAAAGATCAAGTCCAAAGTTAAACTCATTACTGACACCAACATCGGGACATGGCCAGAAATACAGGCCTTAGTAAAAATGAAGTACATCCAGTGATAGGCTGGAGATCAGCTGGCCATCAATATTGGGGACTCCAGGATCCTTAAGGTGGCTTATTTCCTATGCTCTGTATAATCTTTAGATCTTATTCAGACAATGGCCACCAATTAAAACTCTTCTATTCGGGCTATTGTGCTCGCGGCCATAGAACCCACCGGGTACCCTACTCCTCTGGTATCCCTCGACCCTGACACATTCCAGGCAGATCTGGGGATCCCTCAATTCGCCAAGGCTTCTGTGGTTACAAGGGCACATGCCTTGGCCCAATTCACGTAGTTGGAGGAGGCTACCCAGATATACATGAACATTCACTGGCTCAAGGTCTCGAAGAGGGACCCTAAGAGGATGAAGATAGAAATTCCCAGGTCTGAGTTCAAAGAGAGCATTTAGATGGGAATGATAGCATTAGCCCAGGTCTTTAGGTATCCCTCTACCCAAGAATTTGCTAAATGGATGTATTACTTCCTCCTCAGCATCTCCACCAAGTGAGGTTACTTCAACTGGGCAGCTATAATTTTAAACCACGTCGACTCCCAGTTTCTCCAACTGACCAGGAAAAATAAATTTTATATGACTTTCTATGTTTTCTGGGCCTTGGCATTTCAGAGGACCCACACCCATGGCCTACTTATAGAACGGCGTGCTCGGTATTGGACTAAGAAAAAAGGCACCATGGGACCATTTCCCGCAAGTTCAATGGGAGGCCAGCTTCCCAAGCTTTTACCGAGTAAATGATGCGTTTGTTTACTATCACCTACTCACACCCACCAGGGACGTAGGATACCGCCTATCGATAGAGGCGATAAATTTGGTCCATAGTTATGGACATTAATACATCCAATTTTAACAACATAATTATATTAGGGTCACCAGCTTCTCTGGGAAACCCTACTTGTTGCCCAAACACTGTGGGGATAAGATCATTCTCTTAGAATACTGCAAGCAAATAATGGAGTTTCATGCACTCTTTTCCTTGAAGAAGGTAACCAATATTCCATTTCCAATCATCTGTGGGAACTACTCATGCAGCCTGGCCACCACAAAAGAGGTGGATAACGAGCTAAAAAGCTACAACTTGAAAGAATTCTACTTGGCACGAAAAAATTTTGATCCACATGGAAAGATTACAGTGGCACTTCCCCGAGCTTTAGAGCCCCATCACTACCATATGGAGGATTTCTAGGAAGATTGCTAGGATGACATGGAGGTGCGGAGATAGAACTACATCAGGATGACGGTAGGGATGATGGAAAGATTGAAGCTCTGGAGGTTCCTGGAGGACTTCTCAAACGTTGGCCCCACAATTGATCCCCAATACAAGGCAAAGGGGATCGATACAATGACCCTCCCACCGGTAAATTGGGATACCCAAAAAGGGCCTACAATTGAGGACTTCACCCAAGAGGTGGTCGAGCGAAGTCATGCCTACTTCAAGAAGGTGTGCCCTAAAAGTACCCGTTGAGCAATCCAGCCAACACCAAAATTAACTCCGAGGGCTGGGACTTCTTCATAGAGAGTAGATAAAGGAAAAAGAATAGATACAACCCCTCCTACACAAGAAGTCCCCATAAAAGAATAGATAAAGCAGTCAGTGCCAGCCTCCCAATAGATGAGGGAGAAATTGATCACACGGTTGGCCACTCCAGTGCTCATGGCCGGGCCAAGTCGCCCCCCTTCCTCCCCATCATTAGTAGCCTTAATGGTAAAGGCAATGGCGGTGGATCCAATAGAACAAGCAGCAATGAGGGATGCGGGACCACCCTTGGTTACCCGAAGAAAGAAGAGGCTTAACCAAAAGCCTAAGGCAGAGCCAGGGTTGGGTATGTTTGAGACCCCACAAGTAGAGATCCTCTCTTCCAGTTCTCCAGAGCCAAAGAAGGAAATAGAGCCTGCCAAAGTCCCATCTAGTCCCCCCTCATAGAAAGAATTTGATAATGTCTTCGCAACTGATGAGTTCAGAAACCTGCAGGTGGACACCAGACAAACGGAGGTAGAAGTCGCAGCTATAGAATAGGAAGCTATGGAACAAGAGCCTACATAGGAGTAGGAGGAATAGATAGAGGAAAGGGAGGTAGAGCCAGAGATTTCCTCTAAGGGGTGGATCAACAAAGGTAGGATGAACAAATGATATCTGTTGGGGGAACTGGACCTTCAGGAATAACCGTAACCCCAGCCGCCACGTTCCAAGCACCGCTCCTGGGAGAAACCTTTGGGCAAGTAATTACCGTGGCCCAAACATTAAATCTTGGCCCAGTACCCCCGCTTTTGCTGAAGGATGTGCTGACAGAAGAAGAAGCCCTGGCGGTAGATGTCGAGCAACAAGAAGAGCAACACGAGGAGGAAATCCTTGAAGAAGCCAACAAAAGTCCAGACAAAGAAATAGATATAGAGGAAAAGGCTAAGGAGATGAATGTTGTTGAGGAGATGAATGTTGCTAAGGATATTACTAACAAAGAAGACACAGGAAAAGGGATGGATGAGGCCCCCACCATTGAGGATGAGTAGCCGCAAAATACCGAGGAAGAACCAAGAGAATAGACTTTGGCAAATAAGCCACCCCTGCCGCCTCAGTGGTTAGTAGAGAGCAGGAAAAGAAAAGCTTTGTCCACTCCTAGAACTCCTCTCTCCCTGGCCGAAATGATGGCTTAGGTCCAGGCACCACCAAAGGCCAAGAAAGCCCAGACGGTTCATTCCCTTCAAACTGGGCCAGGCAGAGAAATAGTTGCCATTATGGTGACACCTCCTCCAGGCACCAATGAAGCAACCGTAGAGCTCAGAGATTACAACATTGCAGAGGTATCGCTGGGAAAAAGGGGAAAACAAGGCAAGGTGGACCTGCTGAAGGAGGCAGCTAGGGCGGTGGAGGCCCATTATGAAAAAGAGGCTCAAAGGCTCAAAATAGAAAAGGAAAAAAATGCAAACCTTATGGGGTTGCTTACCAAGCTAGCTCGGCCTATCAACGCCGCTCCTCTGGAGGCTTCCACCTCTGAAGATCTACCATAGAGTGACATAGACTCCCTATGAACAATGAAGAAAAAAGCTTAGGCAGTCAACGAATGGGTCACCCTGCAAATAGGAAACACTTGGTGTTTCTTGGTATCCACCCTCCCAGACTTATATACGGCCTAGCATGTTCTACACCAAGTAGAGACTCTTATTGATCTATGGGAGGGTGATATCGAAAACTATCATGCATGGAAGGTAGAGCTTGAAGAACTCCTGGGCCTGGGAGAGGAAATGATTTCAGAATCCAAAATTCTGGGGGATGAATCATCTGATTTTGTGAGAACCCAACACTCCAGACTTGACCTCACATTAGAGATAACCAAGCAACTGGTGGGGACTCTGCACGAGAAAGTTAATGCAGTAAAATATTCTTTCAATTTATACAAGTCTTTTGTAGCAAAGACTTTCGGGGTTGACCCCCTCAGTATAGATACATGCACGCTAGAGGATTTAGTTTTGGGGAGTTTTGATGAAATGATGAAGTCCTGATATCAGTCCTCGAAAGGAATAGATGGTGCCCAAATGATTAGATTAACTCGTATGGTGCTTAGTGGCCACGACGTGGAAAAAATGGATGATGAATTTAAAGAGTGTTCTAGATCTGGGGGAACAAATTGAGGTGGCTAAGTACCAAAGGGCTGGCCTGAAGGATATCGACGAAGATGGCATCTCCCACCTCCTCCAAGATTTCAATGATAATAAACAACCCTAAGCTTTCTCCGGAGGCCAGAGAAAACCCAAACATTGGGTATTCTTTATTCTTTTGGGAATGTAAGTTCCCAGATCTTGGAGTCTCAGATCTCAAATTTTGTATTCTTTTGAGTGATCCGTGTCCCAATCCTCGAGGCTAACCGATCACTTTTAGGAGTGGTTAATAAAGGCTGTCAAAAGGTAGTTGGCTACATCAAGGGGGTGTCGACTCAATAGTTGGTTTCCTGATAGGGTGGTCTTCTCAAGGTTCCATTTAGAAGTACACCTAGCACATTGAAGATAGGGCACCGCATTTCCCATTTATGAGGCATGTAGCCTCGATCCCTGGGGGACCTACTTTCTTCCTTCTCCTTCCTAGCTCTCTTCCCGAGGCTGATTCTTCTATTGTATATTCTTTTCTCATTCCTCTAGCATGTCAGCCCTATTCTGTCTCAAGGTCTTTTGTAGGGTGGCGCAGGTAGTATCAGCCCCTAGAAAATGTATTTTATTAAAACATGATGTAAAATAGGGTTAGGGTTAGAAGAGAAGGTGTATAAATAGCCAGACCAGCCCATTTCTAAGGGTCAAAAAAATTGATGATTTTGTTGTCCATAGTAATAGAAAGGTGATTTTTCATTCTAGTTGTAGAGCTCAATGCTCCATTATTCCATTTTCAATAGTTAGACGCTCCCCTGGAGCCACCATTGTATCACGCACCAGTGCTTGCTGGAAGAGACATTAATGAAGAAGGGAGAATTCTTTGCAATGATGTTGTTGGCATTCATGCTTCTGAGTTAATGGTATTTTATGTTTCATGTTCTTTACGTCTTCTATTCTGATATGTTAAATAGATTAATGACCTCTTTTCCCTCGCTACGGATAAAATACTAGCTGATGGTTCTTTATTTCTTCAATATTTAGTGTAGTATATCAGAGTATTATCGATGTCTTGAACGTTTAAACATAACTATAGTTAGATGAAGTGTTTCTAACCCTGCATGATATTTTTTTATTTTATTTGCTAAGTGTAGAATGCTAGGGGAAACCTTACCTCATTGAATCTCCAGAGAGAATGAGTTGAAGAAACCAGCTATCCCCCTCGAAAATAGTCACTTCTCCCAACCAAGCCCCGCACCATCGTGACCTGAAACCCAAGTGCTTGAAGGCCTAAGGAATCTAACTTCCCCAGATAACCTTTGCAGGTGGAGTTGGCTGGTACCTCTGGTACCCGGTGACAACTTATGACTGTTGGCGGACCCGATCAGCAAAACCCTGTCAACAAAAATTGGCACTAGAAGGAGGGCATGAACTCGTTCCCCTCTCAAGATTCTAATTTTAAACCTCTCAAGGTTTCCCAGAGTTATAGTTTTAAGATTCAAGCCTTCAGTGGGATTGGGTCTTTCTCCCCAGCAAAATTTGAAAGAATCCTTAGGTCTGCCCTGAATCCCGGAAGGTTTGTCAAACTCAAGCCTCCTGCTCGAAAGAAATGGACCTCAAAAATCACACCAGCCACTATTATTTGGGGGTCTAGCATACCTCAGAATACCCAAACGTCTTAGGCAATCCCAAGAACCAGTGCCCAAACTACCCAAAATTGAATTTCTTCAATGGCCGCATATTTTGAAAACACCGGGTCCCCAATGGGAACTTTTTTGGGCACAATCAACAACTTACCCTCGCACCTAGAGAAGATCTGCCCATGATATGAACACCTAGGCTCATGCACCACAGAAGAACATTTACATGCATATAAAGATGCCATGAACTGACACCAGATCCAGCATGAAAATGTTGTGACTCAGATGTTTCCCTTGTCTTTAGGACAAGGTGAGTTAAACTGGTACCTTAACCTTCCTGCCAACTCCATAAACAGTTGGCAAGACATGGAGGATGCCTTCTTGGCCACCTTTTGCATATATGTGGACCCAACCTGGTCTCATAGCTAGTTCATCTCCATCAAGAAGGAACCCAATGAACCTCTTGCAGCATTCAACCATCGGTTCCAGTGCACCTTGAAGCAGTGCACGAGCTCTTTTATTCCATCATCAAAAGTAACTATACAGACTTACCTTAATGCGATGGACCCCTTCATTACCACTCTCCTTTAGAGAACAACCACTGTGGGTGACCGAGACACATTGGTGAAGGTTTACAACCTAGCTTTAGAATTATCCTATGGTCTCAACAAATCCCCAGGTGGGATCGAGCAGAGTACGCCCTTCAACATGATCCCTGGAAAAATAGCATATGCTGACAGGTATAAACCCAACCTGGAAATGGGTGCCCCCTCAATGGAAATGAATCCCCCACCACCCCTAATAGACCAGCAAGCCCAGTATGTTTATCCAACATAGACCCAAGCGGTACCAGGTCTGGAAACTTTCCCTTGGAATCAGCCACAGTAGGCACAACAGTCTTAGACACAACCATCTAGAGTTCCATTCTTTCAGTCATCCGCGACTGGAGGATTGTTTTCCTCGACTCCGGCTAATATTGTTGCCTTCCCAGGAAACCAACAAAAAAAACCATCATATCATGACACCAACACTCAACCGACTGCCAAGGTTGAATCCCTCTGGCGAATGTTGTCTACCTTGACTGTGGATATGGGTCAACTAAAGGTGGGGTCCTATACACCCCAGAATTCAAATTCTTATAGGGGAAACATTTTCTCCGACCAACGAAACAATAATGTCGAGGGAAGAAACTTCAACAATGGGCCTAGGCCCAATCAATAGTAATGGAATGATAACACGAACACCGAAGGCCCACCTCTGAACCAAAGTGCCAACCAAAACGGTGCTGGACCATCACATTTCACACCAGTCGTAGACTTCCAGCCCATGACTAATTGGTGCAGATTGCATGACACAAGTTCACACAATGAGGTAAATTGCGCCATGTTGGAAAAGGTCATCATGATCTCCCAGCTAGAAAGACAGTAGTCGCATGATGCCACTCCTCCAAAGCCTCCTATTCAAGAGCCAACCCATAGTGCCTTCACTTATGAGACCATCTTCTTCAGAACTTCCCGGGAAGATGAAGAAGAATCTAAATTGCAAGGATTCTTTGATGAATCTATCCCACCCTTCGAGGCTAATGCTTTCACCAACCCACAGACTCCATACAATACTCGAAGTTAGGTTGGTAAAGGACCAGCTTACACACCCACACCTCCCATCAAAGACACCCCTCCTCCCCAGAATAATATGACTGACTGATCTGCTCCTCCAAAGGGTCCTAGCTCTAACTAAGAAAAAGACCTAGCCAAGGAAAATCACCAATTCTTGGGAGGAAGATTTGATATTACAAAGGCGTTAGAAAAGACCACCACCTCCATGACCTTGATGGAGGTCTTGTTAAGTTGTCCCGAATAGAAGAAGTCTCTTCTGAAGCTCTTGGAGAACCTGGAAGCTGTCAGTCACCCACCTAAGACTATCTCGTTCGAAGATGCTAATGCGGCTGTCTTCTGGGGGAACAATGAGGATCCTCCCTTCCTACTAGGCCTGAATATCCAAGGCAAAAAATATATATAATTGCTTAATAGATTTCAGAGCTTTAGGTAACATCATGCCCTTGTCCATTTGTTAGAAGCTCAGATTCTATCCCACCCCATCTAATGGTGCAGTGATCCAGCTAGATAATACTGCCATAGAAATGGTGGGGGAATTGAAAAACATCTGGATACAGCTTATCCAGGACCCCAGGATATCCAGCATAATTGACATTCAAGTGGTGGACATCCCAGAGACTTATGGGATGTTATTAAGTCAGAATTGGTCAAAGTCCTTGAATGGATACTTTTCAACTAACTTCACCCATTTATGGCTCCCCTAGGAAGAAGAATCAAACAAGATCCAGGTTGAAAGTGAACCCTAGATGAAATAGGCCCTTACCAAGGTTGGGAGGGTCAGTGAGGTCTTCTTCTCTGAGACTTCCCTGGGGGTGTACCAACCCTTTGAAATCTTAACATTTGATTTCATCCCCGGAGAGGATCCTGCGGTGCTGCAGAGAACCCAGGACCTAGAATAAAAGATGAGGGTTGAGGTTGACTCTCAAGGTGCCACAATGACCCTTGCTACACTCCTATCTGGCACTTGGTGTTGAGTACACTATCAAAAACATTTAGAACTTGAGTGTGGGCCCTTCCTTTCAGTCACTAACTGGCACATCGATGCCTTCCAGAATAAAGAACATATAGTTGATTCCCCGGAGCCTAGTGTTCCTACGGGATGTGCTCCTTTGGTACCATCTCCTGAGAATCCCAAGTCCAAATTCCTCCAGAGGTAAACTCTACCTTCACGTCGGTAGTTTGGGAGGGAGCTCCTCCTAAATCTCCCAACAACAATCCAAAGGCCACTCTCACTCCCCAACCCCAGATTACGAACAATGAATTGTGGACCCTCAAATTTGATGGGTCCCGATCCAAACAAGGCTGCGGGGCTGGGGTAGAATTAATCAACCCACAAGGGAAGTCCTTCCTTGTGTCCTACAGACTGCAATTCAACTGTACCAACAATGTCATAGAGTATGAGGCTTTGGTCCTTGGACTCTTATTTGCATTAAGGAAAGGTGTCACCCACATCCGGGCTCTGGGTGATTTAGAGTTGATTGTCAAACAAGTCTGGAGTCAATACACATGCCACGATAAAAGGTTGGCCACATACCGCAATCAAGCTTGGAGTCTTATTGAAGATTTTGATGCCTTTAGCATTGACCTCATTCCCTGGCGATGAAACTATGTCCCAAATGCCCTCGCCGTTTCTGCCAACACACTTGAGCCAATGGCCGGCTCGCGACTCTAGAGATTTTCAGTTGAGATGGTCCCCGCCCCATCCATTCTAGACAATGTCACCCACTTTCAGGTTTTTGAGGATGATTAGCATATCCTAGCCTTCATGGTGAATGTTGGCATCTTTGAAAACCAGATAGTGGAAGAACGAGACCATGACGATACTGGGCAGGGTGACAAAGATGATGGGATCATAGATCTACCTACTAACACCATCCTAAAGGGGATGGTTGCACTGGAGAAAATCTTTGACTTGGACCCTCGGGCCCAAGAGAAGGTGTCATCTTCCTCCGAGGGAGGAAAGTTTAAAAAAGTAAACATTCACCAGCCCGGTGAAGAAAAGATGATCCACATTGGTACCTCATGTTCCCCTGAGGAGAAGGAGAAGATTCTCACAGTTCTCTGAGAATACATCGATGTAATTGCATGGGGTTACAAAGACTTGAAAATGTATGACACATCTATCATGACTCATACTATTCCCCTGAAACTTGAAGCTAAGCCCTTTCGGCAAAAGTAAAGACCGGTCAACCCCCTGATAGAGCCCCTGATTCGTCAAGAGGTAGAAAAATTGTTGTCAGCCCGGATAATCTTCCCAATCTGGCACACTACATGGGTTGCCAATCTAGTCCCTATGAGAAAGAAGAATGGTGAGATCCGCCTTTGCATAGATTTGTGAAACTTGAATAAGGCCTCCAAGAAAGATAATCACCCTCTCCCTTCGTTGGATGAGGTGTTACAAATAGTGAATGGATCCCAGATGATGTCATTCTTGGATGGGTACTCTGGATATAACCAGGTCATGGTTAAGTATGAAGACAGGGTAAAAACAGCATTTACCACCAAGTGGGGAACGTTTGCATACAGAAGAATGCCCTTTGGTCTGATTAATGCAGGGGCCACATTTCAAAAGGCCATGGACATTATGTTTGAGGGCCTTGTGAATCGGTGTATAATCATTTACATGGATGATTTAACCATCTTTACCTGGGATAGGCGTGACCATTTCGCCCATCTCGCTCAGATCTGCGAGAGATGTCACCGATATAGAATATCCCTCAACCCCAAGAAGTGCATATTCAGGGTCACTGAAGGGAATTTTCTCGGGAATATCATCTCTGAGAAGGGCATATCCATCAACCCTAAGAGAGTCGAAGCATTGCTAAACTTACAAATGCCCAGTAGCAAGAAAAAGATGCGATCCTTCTTTGGAAAGATCAACTTCATCCAATGGTTCATCACTGGATTCGCATAAATAGTCAAACCACTCAATGAGATGATGAAGAAGGATACCAAGATTGAGTGTAGTCCTGAAGAAAAGTGGGTGTTCACCCAGATCAAACAAACAATAATGGAAGCACCTGTCTTGGCTAGTCCAGACTATTCCCCTCTATTTTACATTTACTCCTTTGCTTTGCTACATTCTATCATGGCAGTGTTGACTCAAAAGGTTGAAGGGGAAGAATGACCAATAGTTTCCATAAGCTCCCCCTTCAAGAATGTCAAAGTCTGATATTCATCACTAGAAAAATAGGCATTCGCTCTAGTTCACACCGTGAAGAAATTCTGGCATTATATTCTCCAGAGCAATGTACATGCTATCATTCTGGACCAGGCCGTCAAGTCTCTGTTGATGCAGAGCAAATTGGGCAAAAGACAGAGGAAATGGATGGCCATCCTCTAGGAATATGACTTAGAAATGTAGCCCATGAAGATAGTCTGGGGCCAGGGACTAAGTTGAGCGATGGCAGAAGAGACTCCCCGCATAGAATATCAAGCTTACACAGTGGATTCCATTACCTGAGACCCATGGTATATTGATTTGGTATATTTGCTACTAAATAATAAGTGCCTGGAGGGATTACCTCCCAATAAATGTCGTGCTCTATGGATGAAAAGCGCCCACTTCATGATCAAAAACTTTGTGCTCTACCATAGAAACTACGAAGGAGTGTACCTCCGGTGCATCGACACAGACCAAGCTGTAAAGGTGATTGATGAATTTCACAGGCAGTTTGGAACCAGGCATGGCTTAGCTGACGCCACTGGCCATCAGATCCTTCGAGCCAAATACTATTGGCCCTGTATATTCAAATATGTTTACACTCATGTTAGGAAATGCCACACTTGCCAAACCATGGCGCATCGTGAGCGTAACCTAGCTATGCCTTTATAACTAGTCTTCGAGGCTAGGCCCTTTGCCCAATGGGCATTTGACTTCATTGGGGAAATCAACCCCAACTCGTCTGTCAATCACCGATACATTATCACTTCTACTGATTACTGCACTCGGTGGTCTGAGGCTATACCATGCAAGAATAACACGATAGATGTAGTTATTAAATTCCTAGAAGAAAACATCGTCACAAGGTTTGGAATGCCCTTTGCTTTGGTATGTGACAATGGTCCAGCATTTTTTTCAGCACAGTTACTTGAATGGACCTACAACTGAAGGATCACTTTGAAATTTTTTAGCAACTATTATCCCCAAGGGAATGGCATTGTTGAATAAACGAATAAAAATCTACTTGTAGTGATCAAACACCTGCTAGAACAGAATCCCCAGAACTGGCATCAAAATTTAAAATTTTCCCTCTAGGCGGATCGCATTCGTGTCAAGGCTGCCCAGGGAACATCCCCATTCCATCTGGTTTATGGTCAGAACCCTGTATTCCCAGTTAACTTATAGATCCTAGTTTTATATTTTATGCAGGAATTTAGCAATAGGGACGACATCGTGGAGGTTCGGCTCTTAAATCTGGTGCGAATGGAAGAACAACGAGATGTAGCCATTGAACATTTTGTGTGTCATCAAGTAGTGATAAAATGATGGTTTGACAGAAGAGCCCAATACAAAGCTTTTCAGATTTCAAATCTGGTCCTATTGTGGGACAAGGCCCAAGAAAAGAAAGGAAAGCATACCAAGTTTCAACGACTCTGGCTCAAACCGTACCTAATCTCAGAAATCTGCAGGGAAAATACTTACTGCCTTAACACCCCGACTGGTGAACCTGTCTTATTTCCTGTTAATCGACAAATTCTCAAACACTACTTCAAAAAGGGTAAGTTTGTCCAAAATTGTATTTTATGTAAAGTCCTCTGCTTGTAAATATTTCTTTCGGGTGCCTCGCTGCGAGGTACCGTGTCTTGTAAATAGCCTTGTCAGTTGCCCTCTAGGGCAGTCCTCTTTTGGTGTTTTTTGTTTTTGTTTCTTGTTTTCTTCCAGGGTCCCAATGTTTTGTTCTGTCTTGTAGGAATTGGAATGCTTCGCATAAATTCTAGTCTCCGGTACGATGTTTGTGGCATGGTGAACTTTAGAATCTATCTTTAGCATAGTGGAGCCAGCCCGGTCTCTGGGGTTGTTTCACAGGATTTGGCACATTTTGAGAAATCTCCATCAGGTGTTGTCTCTGGAGGTCTGGCAATCAGTGAACACAAGTAATATAAGGAACAAGTAATTAGACATGCCAAGGGTAGATCAGTTGTACTGGTTGGTTGACCCAGGTCTGAAACTTTAAGGAATTCTTTCTGGGTCTGGAGTTTTATCCCCTCTTCAAACATCTAAATATAGGTGGACAGGTGAAAGAAGTACCACCAATGAAATTAGCTAAGCTTAAGTTTAATGGTGAAAGAAGTACCGTCGTCCCACCTAGAAACAAACGAAATGATAAGAAAAGGGGAAAGCGGGATGAAACTCCAGTCTCCAGGAGAAATGAGCAAATTGATGACTAGTTCAATGTAATTAGTGCCTCTTCTCTACTCCTCCCAGAGGTCATCATCTTGATTTCCTTCCAAAGCACACACGACACCACTGATAAAAGGCTACAAACTGGATCCCGTTTGGTTAAATTCTCTCAGATACGTTGCTCTTTGCCTATTAGATGCTTCAGGAAATGGCTTGTTCCAGTTTTGCTAACCAGAGATTTCGTAGTTCTCAAATGCACTAAGGCATTTGTCCCAGATAGTCACCATTTTTTATGCCCTGCATCCGCGTCCCTACATTTTGTGTGCAAAATGTAGGGTCCCCCCTTTTTTTGTTGTTGTTTTTGCTTACGGCTCTTGCCTTGTCTTTATCCTTTTGTTTTCTTTCTCCAGGGTTTTCTTCCTTATTGTCGCATTTTGTTTAGTCAGTTTTCTGTCTCTGGGACCCCGGTCTCAGAGGTTGTTCTTTATCGATAGCCGGACTCTAGACTCAGGGATTATTTTCCATGATGTTCTTAAGGTGATCATCGTGGGTAATCCCCAGGCCCGAGGTCTATAGGTTTGCTTGTTTGGAGATTACTGAAAGAAGGTGGATCACCTTTTTACCACAGGTATAAATAGAATTTATCTATCATTTTTGCATTTACCACATTTAAAGCACTCAAACACTCAGAGCAATTTCAGAGCGATTACAGAGTGATTTGCAAAGAATTAACAATAATCAATGCTAAATGCTTCCATCATTTTCAAGCGATTGTGAGTGCTTTATAGTGGCGGGTTGTGATCATTTGGCAGCTGTAGCTGTTGCAGATCTTTCATGGTGACTTCTTTCCTTCTCCTTTCAGCATTCTCAGGTTGGTGTCTCTTTTCTCGCCGATTTTTTTTTGTCTGGTGTGTTCCCTCTCTATTTTTGTTGTCTTTCGATTCTGTTTGTTTTCCTTTTTTCTGGTTTTACCACCCGTTGGTGGGTCAGCTCTGCCAGAGGATTGTCCACCCTTCGCGTAGGTGTTTTTGGCTTGTAGATAATGTAGAAAGTTGTATATACTTTGTGCCTTGCCTGGTTTCCCACGGATGTCATTCCACGGTGTAGATATGTGTAAGTTTGTGTATATTTGTCATATATACTTCCATTCCCTATGTATATATCTCTCAGCTCTTCATGTATATCTTATGTATATCCTTCCAGATAGCTTAGCAAGATGGTTGAGTTGCCTATGTCACTGGTTTTTTGGCTGTAAGTTCATTTCAGAGCGGAATACCACCTGTTTGAAACTCGTCTCTCAGCCGGTTTCAAACAGGTGGTTTTCTCTCTCCTTTGTAAAACTAGCTAGGCCCTCATTTATGTCCCATGCGTGCATTAAAATCTGTCCAAGTGGCCTTCACTTTTGGCGTGTTCAGACAGTTGGCTCCACCGTCATCGCCATAACTCCTATTTATTACTTATGCACGTGGCACCCACGTGGGCTTGACGGTTTTCCTTTTTGCACATCCTCACCAACGGCTACTTCTTCGGGTTTCGGGTCTCCTACCATCACCCATCCCGTGTCTTTACCAAACGTGATAAAATTTCTAGACCCGGATCTTTAGTCAAATCTTAAGTTCATGTAATGCGTGTTCTTTTCGGGTTTTCTCTGAATGAAACTAATTTTTCAGGAAAAGCAGGCGTCACGGTGGTAAGATTTTTGGACCCTAGAGTATTTATTTGTTAATACATTCTGACTGTCACTTTACCTTGTAGGTTTTTGGAGTACGCTTCCCAAACATGTCTAAAGCATCTACATCCTCTCCACCTAGAAGTCTAGAGCTACCTTCCGTGACGGCTACCAGGGTAGTAGTTAAATCCAAAATGGAAAGGGCCCTGGAGAAATTTCCCCTAACTATGAATTTTGTGTAGGACAGTGTTATCATTGGCTCAAAGATCAAGTCTAAAGTTAAACTCATTACCGACACCAGCATCGGGACATGGCCAGAAATGCAAGCCTTAGTAAAAATGATGTACATCCAGTGACAGGCTGGAGATCAACTGGCCATCAATACCAGGGACTTTAGTATCCTTAAGGTGGCTTGTTTCCTATGCTCTGTACAATCTCTGGAGCTTATTCTAACAATGGCCACCAATTACAACTCTTATGTTTAGGCTGTTATGCTCGCAGCTGCAAAACCCACCAGGAACCCTACTCCTCTGGTATCCCTTAACCCTGACACATCCCAGGCGGGTCTAGGGATCCCTCAATTTGCCAAGGCTTGTGCGGTTACAAGGGAAGATGCCTTGGCCCAATTCACGCAGTTGGAGGAGGCCGCCCGGATATACATGAACACTCACTGGCTCAAGGTCCCGAAGAGGGACCCTAAGAGGATGAAGATAGAAATTCCTAGGTTTGAGTTCAAAGAGAGGATTCAGATGGGAATGATAGTGTTGGCCCGGGTCTTTGGGCAGCCCTCTGCCTAATAATTCACTAAATGGATGTATTACTTCCTCCTCGGCATCTCCACCAAGGGAGGATACTTTGACTGGGCAGCTATAATTTTGAACCACGTTGACTCCCAGTTCCTCCAACTGACCAGGAAAAAGAAATTTTACATGACTTCCTATGTTTTCTGGGCCCTGGTGCAGTAGAGGCCCTACGCCCATGGCCTACTTACAAACGGCATGCTCGGGATTGGCCTAGGACAAAAGGCACTGTGGGACCATTTCCCGTAGGTTCAATGGGAGGCCAGCTTCCCAAGCTTTTACTGAGTAAACGATGCGTTCGTTTACTGTCACCTTCTCACACCCACCAGGGACGCAGGATATCGCAGATCCATAGGGGCGATGAATTTGGTCCTAAGTTATGGGCATTACTACATCCAATTCCAACAACATACTTATATTAGGGTCACCAGCTTCTCTGGAAAACCCTACTTGTTGCCCAAACACTGTGGGGACAAGATCATTCTCTTGGATTACTGTAGGAAAATAATGGAGTTGCATGCACTCTTTTCCTTGAAGAAGGTAACTAATATTCCATTCCTAATCATCTGTGGGAACTACTCATGCAGCCTGGCCACCACAAAAGAGGTAGATAATGAGCTAAAAAGCTACAACTTGGAAGAATTCTACTTGGCGCAGAAAAATTTTGATCCGCACGGCAAGATTGCAGTGGCACTTCCCCGGGCTTCAGAGCCCCATCACTACCATATGGAGGATTTCTAGGAAGATTTCCAAGATGATGTGGAGGTGCAGAGCTGGCACTACGTCAGGATGACGGCAGGCATGATGGAAATATTGAAGCTTCGGAGGTTCCTAGAGGACTTCTCAGACGTCAGCCCCACAATCGATCCCCAATAAAAGGCAAAGGGGATCAATACAATGACCCTCCCACAGGTAAATTGGGATGCCTAGGAAGGGCCTACAATTGAGGACTTCACCTTAGAGGTGGTTGAGCGAAGTCATGCCTACTTCAAGAAGGTATGCCCCGGAAGTACCCGCCGAGCAACCCAGCCAGCACCAAAATTAACTCCGGGGGCTGGGACTTCTTCGCAGGGAGTAGATAAAGGAAAAAGAATAGATACAACCCCTCCTACACAAGAAGTCCCCATAAAAGAATAGATAAAGTAGTCAATGGCAGCCTCCCAACAGATGAGGGAGAAATTGATCACACAACTGGCCACTCTAGTGCTCATGGCTGGGCCAATTCGCCCCCCTTCCTCCCCATCATTAGCAGCCTTAATGGTAAAGGCAACGGCGGTGGATCCAATAGAACAAGCAGCGATGAGGGATGCGGGGCCACCCTTGGTTACCCGAAGAAAGAAGAGGCTTAACCAAAAGCCTAAGGCAAAGTCGGGGTTGGGTACGTCCCAGACCCCACAAGTAGAGATCCTCTCTTCTAGTTCCCCAGAGCCAGAGAAGGAAACAAAGCCTACTGAAGTCCCAGCCAGTCCCCCCTCGTAGGAGGAATTTTATGATGTCTTCGCAACTGACGAGTTCAGAAACCTGCAGGGGGACACTAAACAAATGGAGGTAGAAGTCCCAATTGCATAATAGGAAGCTGCGGAACAAGAGCCTACACAGGAATAGGAGGAATAGATAGAGGAAAGGGAGGAAGAGCCGGAGATTGCCTTTGAGGCTCTGGAGATGCAGAGTCTAGGGGTGGATCAACAAAGGCAGGATGAACAAACAACATCTATTGGGGGAACCGAACCTTCAGGAATAACCATAACCCTAGCTACCATGTTCCAAGTGCCGCTCCTAGGAGAAACCTTTGGGAAAGTAATTACGGTGGCCCAAACATTAAATCTCAGCCCAGTACCCCTGCTTTTGCCGAAGGATGTGCCGACAGAAGAAGAAGCCCCAGTGGTAGATGTCAAGCAACAAGAAGAGAAACATGAGGAGGAAATCCCTGAAGAAGCCAACAAAAGTCCAGACAAAGCAATAGATACAGAGGACAAGCCTGAGGAGATGAATGTTGCTGAGGATATTACTGACAAAGAAGACACAGGAAAAGGGATGGATGAGGCCCCCACCACTGAGGATGAGCAGCCGCAAAATACCGAGGAAGAACCAAGAGAATAGATTGGAAAATAAGCCACCCCTACCACCTTAGTGGTTAGTAGAGACCAGGAAAAGAAAAGCTTCGTCCACTCCCAAAACTCCTCTCTCCCTAGCCAAAATGATGGCTCAGGTCCAGGCCCCACCAAAGGCCAAGAAAGCTCGGACGGTTCATTCTCTTTGAACCGGGCTGGGAGGAGAAACAGTTGCCATTGTGGCGACACCTCCCCCAAGTGTTGATGAAGCAACCACAAAGCCTGAAGTTTACAACATTGTAGAGTTATCACTAGGAAAAAGGGGAAAATAGGGTGAGGTGGACCTGCTGAAGGAGGTAGCTAGGGCGGTGGAGGCCTGTTATGAAAAAGAGGCCCAAAGGCTCAAAACAAAAAAGGTGAAAAATGCAAACCTTATAGGGTTTCTTACCGAGCTAGCTTAGCCTATCAACGTCGCTCCTCCGGAGGCTTCCACCTCTGAAGATATACAGCAGAGTGACATAGACTCCCTGTGAACTTTGAAGAAGAAAGCTCAGGCAATCGACGAATGGGTCGCCCTGCAAATAGGAAACACCCAGCGTTTCCTGGTATCCACCCTCCCAAACTTATATATGGCCCGGCATGTTCTACACCAGGCTGAGACACTTATTGATCTGTGGGAGGGTGATATCAAAAACTATCATGCATGGAAGGTAGAGCTTGAAGAACTCCTGGGCCTAGGAGAGGAAATGATTTTAGAATCTAGAATTTTGGGGGACGAATCATTTGATTTCATGAGAACCCAACACTCCAGACCTGACCTCACATTAGAAGTAACCAAGCAACTGGTGGGGACTCTGCATGACAAATTTAATGCAGCAAAATATTCTTTCAATTTATATAAGTCTTTTGTAGCAAAGACTTCTGGGGTTGACCCCCTTAGTACAGATACATGCACGCCAGAGGATTCTATTTTGGGGAGTTTTGATGAAATGATGAAGTCCCAATATCAGTCCCTAGAAGGAATAGATGGTGCCCAAATGATGAGATTAACTCGTATGGTTCTTAGTGGCCAGGACACGACAAAAATGGCCTATGAATTTAAAGAGAATGTTCCAGATCTGGGGGAACAAATTGAGGTGGCTAAGTACTAGAGGTTCGGCCTGAAGGATATCGACGAAGATGGCATCTCCTGCCTCCTCCAGGCTTTCAATGATAATAAACAACCCTAAGCTTTCTCCGGAGGCTGGAGAAAACCCAAACATTGGGTATTCTTTATTCTTTTGGGAATGTAAGTTTCCAGATCCCAGAGTCTCAGATCCCAAATTTTGTATTCTTCTGAGTGATCTGTGTCCCGGTCCCCGAGGCCGACCGGTCACTTTTAGGAGCGGTTAATAAAGGTTGTCAGAAGGTAGTTGGCTACATCAAGGGGGCATCGACTCAACAGTTGGTTTCCTGATAGGGTGGTCTTCTTGAGGTACCATTCATAGGTACACCTAGCACATTGGAGATAGGGCACTGCATTTCCCATTTATGAGGCATGTAGCCTCGATCCTCGGGGGACCTACTTTCTTCCTTCTCCTTCCTGGCTCTCTTCCCAAGGCTAATTCTTCTATTGTATATTCTTGTCTCATTCCTCTGACATGTTAGGCCTATTCTGTCTCAAGGTCTTTTGTAGGGTGGCGCAGGTAGTACCGGCCCCCAGATAATGTATTTTATTAAAACATGATGTAAAATAGGGTTAGGGTTAGAAGAGGTGTATAAATAGCCAGACCGACCCATTTCCAAGGGTCGGCAAAATTGAATATTTTGTTGTCCATAGTAATAGAAAGGTGATTTTTCATTCTAGTTGCAGAGCTCAATGCTCCATTGTTCTATTTTCAATAGTTAGACGCTCCCCTAGAGCCACCATTGTATCACACACCAGTGCTTGCTGGAAGAGACATTAATGAAGAAGGGAGAATTCTTTGCAATGATGTTGTTGGCATTCATGCTTCTGAGTTAATGGTATTTTCTATTTCATGTTCTTTACGTCTTATGCTCTGATATGTCAAATAGATTAACGACCTCTTTTCCCTCACTACGGATAAAATACTAGCTGATGGTTGTGTATTTCTTCGGTATTTAGTGTAGTATATTAGAGTATTATTGATGTCTTGAATGTTTAAACATAACTATAGTTAGATGAAGTGTTTCAAACCCTGCAGGATCTTTTTTTATTTTATTTGCTAAGTGTAGAATGCTAGGGGAAAACTTACCTCATTGAATCTCTAGAGAGAATGAGTTGAAGAAACCAGCTATCCCCCTGAAAAATAGTCACTTCTCCCAACCGAGCCCCGCACTGTAGTGACCCGACACCCAGGTGCTTGAAGACCTAGGGAATCTAACTTCCCTGGATAACCTTTGCAGGCGGAGTTGGACGGTACCTCCGATACCTGGTGACAACTTATGACTGTTGGCGGACCCGGTCAGCAAAACTCCGTCAATAGTACCCTTGTCTTGCAATCCTTCCTAGTGTGACCAATTTTTAGATAATTATAGAAAACTAGGCTTCCATTCATCCAACTCTTGGATTTTCCTCTAAAATGTGTCTTTATGCAGTTTTCTGGAACATGTCCATACTCACCACAGTAATGACAACTATGTCATATGTTGTAATCCCAATTGTATGTGTTACCTTTCCTTGGTTCTTTTTCTTGTGTCTTTGATGTCGATTGTTGTTTAGCATTAGATCTGCAATATTGTGCTCTATGTCCAAATTTTTGATAGTTGTAACAATACCCATTGAATCTAGGTGTTGGAGGTGCATTATTTGTCTTTTCCCAAAATTCATGTGCTTGATGTCCAAACTTCTTACAGTTAAAGCAATAGCCATTGAACTTAGGTTTAGGATTGGACTTACCATTCTTTCTTTGGTGGATGTTTTTTGTGTGTCCTAATTTTCCACAGTGGTGGCATACAAGTTTGATGTTCTTTGACTTTGCATTCCTCTTTTCACCAACCTTTTATGATTCTCCTTTCTCAGTAGATGTTTTTTGTTTGATATGACTTAATCTAGAAGAATCTTTAGATCTCCTTGATGCTTCCATTAGGTTTTCAAAATGAGCCAAAGCTTCATTGGGTATGTTCAATCTTTCATTAAGTTCTTTCTCAGATCTCAATTCATCTTTCAATTGACTATTCTTAGATCTCAGATTCACAATTTCTATATCTTTCCTACTGATCTCCTAATTTTTAAGTAGAAGTTGATTCACCATGTTAACCTGATTATTTGTCATTATTTATACATCATGTGTCCTTTCATCAAGTTTGATAGTTATTACTCTTTTGTCTTCTTCAGCCATAGCTTTTTCATCTTCAGCTTTCTTCTTTTGTTCCACTACTTCACATAGTCTTACTGTTTGCATTTCTTGTTCTCTTTTCAAGTTTCTGACTTCTTCACACAATGTATTGTTCCTTTCTAGTAGATCTGAAATTGTTGCATCGCTCTCAGTAGAGTTTCCATTCTGAAATAGATTTGCAATCTCTTCTTCCTGGTAATGAGTGTCATTCATTTGTTTGGCCAAATCTTTCCTAGGTATCAAGGACTTTCTCAATTCCTATCTTGTTGTCTCAAGCTGATGTAATGCTAGCTGAATTTCAATATTTTGATTCTCAATTACTTTACCCAATTTGTAAATCTCCATCTCAAGATCTATACTCTCAAGTTGATTAAAACCTTTTGCAGGAGAACTGAGCTCTAATACCAATTGTTGGAAATACAATATGGGAAAGCAAGATACTGAGAGGGGGAGTGAATCAGATCTTCAACATTTTATCACTTAAAATAAACTGGTCCACAATCATGCATAATTTTAATTGATCTATCATCTAGTAGCATCCCTGATAGTAAATAATAACACAAGACACAGAATTTGGTAACCCAGAAACCCAATAAGGTAAAACTGGGGTGGGGATGACACCCACAAAAATCTCAATAAAGTGTGCGAGTTAGGGCTAGAAATTTTGATCACAATTTTTAATCTACCTGGTTAAAGGTCTACCCGGTTAAGAGCTATAGATTAGTACAATCTACCTTGTAAAAGGATTTAAACTTACAACAAAGTAAGCACTCGGATAAGATATTTAGAAAGGTCTATTAGAACCACTCTGTTAAGATATTTCACCTGATACACTTGTTATAATGTCTCAAGATCTGATCCTTTGATATGCACTCTGATGCTGATAATGGATCTCCTCTTTTTAATGCCTTCTCTAATCTAATAATCTGAAATATCTTTACTCTGCTGCTCACTACACTTTCACTCTGCTAGATCTATGCTTCCTCTCTCAAAACAACCCTTCACACATCTCTCATGTATGCATACACCTTCTCTCATAGTACTCTACCAATTAGGGTAAGAAGCAATCTTGATATACTTTACAGATCTGGAAATTAGATCTAGATCAACGATTAGGATCAAATTCTTATGCCGCTTGGGAAATCAAATTTTTTGATTGGCTACATGTCACATGTTGGGATCAAATAATTAAATGTGTAATTATCTCATTCAAAATATTAAATGCTTAGATAATTTGGCCCAAAATAGTTTACCTTGAAATTGGTGTCATTCCTGACATACATAACAAAACTATCTTGCTTGGCACAAAAATACTCTAGCACTCGGCATGGACTGAACTTGGCAACTGTGTGACTCAGAAACTATTATCTACTCGACAAAAACTGTGTCAGATAGCTAGGCCTATACCGGATAGCTCAAACGCAGTGATGACCAGCTTAAACTTCCTAGATAAATGACTAGGTGTGGGACACTAATGATCAAAAAAACTTAGAGATCAACATCTTTCTCAACTAAGTGAGTTGCGATTTTGCTAGGTCGAATACTAGATTCTTCTTTACTACTTTGTATGCTAGGTCAACAGCTTTGCACACAACACTATTGGGTCTGTTTGAGCTGTATATCTTGTGGGCTATGACATGATTTCAACTCCATATCAGTTACTCCATTAAGTCTCATGCCTCTATCGTCCCACTTGGCAAGAGTTAACTCAGCTAGTTCATCCTTGGTTAGGGTTTTGGTATCTTTTGGCTTATCTATCATAGGGAACCCAGTGACATGGTGAATTATATGCTTAGTGGTCTTCACAGGATGTTCCAACCATAGTTGCATTTCGTGGACACGACTAAGAACAAATCTCATATATTTTGTCTATAAATCCCTTGGCATGTGCATGATGTGTGTCAAACCATTAGTTTCAAGGTGTTTATGCTTGGGCTTCATACTCCTATTGGTACATAATTTATTATATGCTTGATTCATCTCACTAGTTGCAAGCTCCTATATGTTGCAGTGATAGAAGCTATGAATGTCATTAACCAATAACACCGTTGGAGGAATTAGGGAATGAGCTCCCATAGGGTCTATCTCCTCTACAACTTTCAGATGAAGTTTGAACATTGAAGGATCATAAATTGCATTCCTTACTAGCATCTTAGAACCTTCCTTGACCTTACTGCTAGAAGTGGATTCCATATTGCTTGGATGAAATGATCAAACTCCACTTTCAATCATAAATTTGCACTGAATTGCTTAAGGGCTCTCAATTGACTTGTAAACTGAAAGCTTTGTAAGAAATACTCTTTACAATCCTTCATTTATAAGATATTTTCAACCATTATATTATTTCATTAAATGCTCCATACATAGTAGCTAGCGTGACTCAGGTGTTTCTCCAAGATTCACTCGCAAGCTCAGGCGAAACTAACTTTCCAATTTTCAATACTACCTGACTCAGCTCGGGTGAGCTAGAGTGACTCGGGTGTAACTAACATTCTAACTTGGGTTGAACTATAATATGTCCTCATGCATCAATATGCAGATATGGACTGTATTTCTTATTTGGAACTAATGTAGGATGGCTTGTATTGCACAGTTCCATTCATCTCCTTACTTTCCTATTCTATAATGATAGATCCACCCATATCACTATTTAGGGTGTCATTAGATCCTTCATTTCTTTGATCTCAATTATCTGAGGATTTCCTTACCTATTGCTTTCTTGTCTAAGTTTTGATTTCAGAGACGTTGGCTTTTCCATTCTCAAAAACCAGTATCAACTTTTTCTCTATTCATACAATTCTTTCTTAGATGAACGAGTTGCTTGCACACATAACATCTCTTAGTGGGATCCTTTTTTCTGAAGTGAGTCTTCATACAATTTGCACCAATGTGTCCATATTCACCATAGTGACAACATCTATGCCAAGTGTTGTAATCCCAACCAAAAATTGCCTTGGCTATTTGTTCAGCAGGATTCCACTTCTTAGTTCTGCACTCAGAAGATGTATGACATTGCTTGTTTCATTTGTAGCATTACCCTTCAAACTTAGGTTTCTCTTTGCATTCACTTGCTCTATGTCCATGTTTGTTGCAACTGTAGAATTTACCATTAAATTTTGAATTTCCATTGCTCCAATATTTATTTGATGTATGTCCTGACTTACCACAATGATTTCATGTAGGTTTTTTCTTTTGAGCTCCTTGTTGTGAGGTTTCACCTTGTTCAATATAACTTAATCCTTTATGTCCATGATGTATGAGTTTTGTAGCCTGATATGTGCTATTTTCTGAATTCATCATACTTTCATTTGTTTTCTTTTCAGTATTGAAATCACTATGCAGTCTTTCATTTTATGTCCTTAGATTGACAACTTCTTGTGTTGCATTGTTGAGTTGACTTACCAAAATAGTTTTTTGAAGTGACAAGTGTAGGATTTCATTTTCTTTTTCCTCTAATCTTTTACTCCACAGTAGTTTGTCTTCTTGTGCTTTATTTCTGTCATCTTCTGCTTTGTTTTTTAGTTCCATGACTTCACACATTCTGATTGAGTGAACTTCTTGTTCTCTTTTCAACATTATGACTTCTTCATTTAAAGTGAGATTCTTTGCAAGCAAGCCTTCAACGGCTGCATCATCTTCTTCTGAGCTTGTCTTTGCAAAATTCATCAATTATTTCTTCTATATAGTTCTTGTCATTCATCTGCACTGCTAATTCTTTTCTTCTCTTCAAGTAAAGAGAGAGCTACTCCTTAAGTATTATGATCTAATCCATGGCCACTTTAAGATCTATCTTTTCATTTCTCAATGGCTTTCTCCAGTCTGTATGTTTCCATATCCTCTAATATTTTCTCAAGTTGTAAACTTCTGATAAGAGAACCACCACTCTAATACCAATTGTTGGAATTATATGATGTGCCCAGTGACTGAGAGGGGGGTGAATTAGGAACCAATAAAAATTAATCATTTTAATCCACAATTAGATTAACTTATTTTTTTGCATGCATATAACTTGAAAGTAAAGAATCATATATAATACATAACACAATATTTGGTTACCCAGAAACCTTCCCAAAGAAATTAAAAATGGGGTGGGGATGATACCCATGAGATTTAGTACTGTTGTATAAATTTAGCCTGTTAGAGCTTACAATGACCACTTCTAGTGGTATACCCTGTGAGAATGAACCAATTGATGATCTACTCTGTGCAACTATGATTGCTGAATAAGATCCTTTTGAATATAATTGATCACCTGAATGTGATAGATGAGACTCTGTTGTCCTGAATAATTTTGCACTTAAATCAAACTTCCATTTGCATTCCTTATGCATACATTCATACTTATTATTTTCTTACTCATATACTCTTCTCATAATCATATTTGATAAAAAAAACTATCTTATATATATCTTTATCCAACAAATAACCCTGTAAGTCATCTTACAATAAAAAAAATTATATTTAACAATCTATGCAAAGTTGGCTTCAAACTGTCACTCGGGTCCAAAAGACTACTCGGGTGATAAACTATCACTTGGACAATGTTGAACGCTCAGGCGATGCTGAACACTCGGGCAACACTGTATACTCGGGTGACACTGAATACTTGGGAAACATTGAATGACTAAGTGTTTTGACACTAATTGACAATATGTCTTTCCATAAGGTCTACAGGGGCTACCTTCCAAATATCAATGGATGTGGCCTTTGAGGATTGTATTGATGTAATTGTGGTGGTATGTCAGGATGACCTAACTACTTATTCCAAAAGGGCAGATGACCATTGCGAACATTTGGAACAAATATTTCAAAGAGCCCTTGAATATGGGATATCATTGAACCCAAAGCAATGTCATTTTGTTGTCACTAAAGGAAAAAATTTAGGACATATTATGTCTAAAGATGGAGTAAGAATAGATCGTGAGAGAATTGCAGCAATAGATAAAATTGAGGTCCCAAAGAATGTCAAAAAAATCCAATCCTTCTTTGGACAAATAAATTTTGTAAGGAGATTTGTCCTAAATTTTTTAGAAATAATTAAACCAATTTATATGATGCTGAAGAAGGGTGCAGACATGAAATGGACAAATGAATATTAAAAAGGAAATCAAGGAGGCCCCTATCCTTAAGTCTCCAGATTATATTATACCATTCCAATTATTTTCCTTTGCATCATATCACACCATTGTTGTTGTCTTGTTGCAAAAGAATAGTGAAGGTTATGAACAACTAATAGCATTCTTTAGTAAGACTCTTCAAAATTTTGAGTTAAATTATGATATTAATGATAAAAAAGCTTATGCACTTGTGAAGGTAGTAAAGTCTTTCAGGCCCTACTTGGTAGGAGAGAAAGTAGTAGCCTATGTTTGTAATGCAGAAATAAAGGATATATTCAAACAATCAGAAGTCACTAGGAGAAGATGTAGGTGGGTGAATCAAATTAAGGAATTTGATATAGAGATTCAGATCACTAAAATTTTCAAAGGACAAGAATTAGCAATATTGATGGAAGAATCAAATATGGATGCATTACAGGTCAATCAAGTGGATTTAAGTAAGACTCAGACTAGTATTGAAATGTGCCCTTGGTATACCAACATAGTACATTTCCTAAAACACATGAAATGTCCAGAAAACCTTACAGATAATAAGAAAAGGACAGTAAAATTGCAGGCATCTAAGTATGTCTTGATACAAGGAGACCTATACTGGAAAACATGGATGGTATACTTTTTTTTTGTTTAGATACATATCAAGCAAAGGAAGTACTCAAGGATCTTCATGATGGACAATGTGGGGGAAATTTTTCAGTGAAGACCATTGCCCATAGAATATTGAATGCAAGATACTATTGGCCTTTTTTGTTTAAAGACTACCGTGCATATATTTAGAGAAGTGAATCATGTCAAAAGTTTTCAGGAAAACTCAAATATTATGGTGCATTACCCCTTAATCCTATGTCTACTGAAGAACCATTCCAAATGTGGGGAATATTTTTCATAGGAGAAATCATTGATACTTCTAGTGGTGGACATAAATCAATTTTGGTGTCCACTGACTACTTCACTAAGTGGGTGGAAGCCATACCTACTAGACAAGCTACTAGTAAAGTGGTGATCGAATTCCTGACTGAAAATATATTGACAAGCCTTGGTGTTCCTCATAAGATTTTTTGTGATAATGCTATGTGTTTTAGATCTGCAAAGTTAACTGAATTTCATGAGAAATATGAAATAAAAATTTCTTATTCATCCCCTTATCACCCACAAGGAAATGGTCAAGTAGAATCTAGTAACAAGAATATAATGAAGCTCATCAAAAGAATGTTAAACAAAAACAAAAGATCATGGGATTCAAATTTACCACTTGCACTTTGGGCAAACAAAATTACAATTAAGAAGTCTACTGGATATGCACCATATGAACTTGTTTACGAAAAGAAAGTTCATTTTCCATTGAATAATTTATTACCAGTATAAAAATTTGTGAATAAAGAACAGTGGGAAAAGGTGGATTTCATGGAACATAGATTTCATCAGCTTGCAGAATTGGATGAAATGAGGAATCAGGCTCAAGAGAGAAATCATGAATTACAGTAGAAAGTGAAGGTTTTGTTTGACAAAAGGACCACATAAAGGAAGTTCCAAGAAGGAGATTTAGTTTTGAGATGGAATGTAAAAGATCAGGATAAAGGAAAAAATGGAAAATTTGAGGCCTTATGGGTAGGTCCTTTTGTCATCATCAGTAAAGGAGGTGAGAATTCTTATCTTTTATAGGATTTGGAAGGTTATTGTCATGAGCTTTATGCACATGGTCAATATATTAAACCCTTATTTTCTTAAAAAATACAAAAGGAAGGTTTGTTTTCCTTGTTTGTATGATATGTATTGTATTATTTTTTTCTTCTAATTGTCTGATTCTCCAGAGATAGCTAGGATCTTGATGTGTCCAGGTATGAACGCACATCCCCAGAAAGAGCCACTGGTGGAACCTAGATTTACAGATCAAATTTGGACATGGAAATAGATTAGGGAAGTGTTCCTTATATTCATTATTGTTATTTGTGCTCTTATTACTTCCTTTTATTTTATATTTTATGCTTGCAAAAATCCTAATTTGTGCATTCATCTTATTAATTCATGCATTTATCCTATTAAATTTGCTATGTTCAAAATCTTACATTCCATGACCTGCAAATTTTTGAATTCATAAAACTAGCTGTTGAAAGTCCTTTCACGGGTTATTTAAACAAGTTTCATTTTTCACAGGTCCACTTAAATATCTTGTCCTTTTAGGATCGACGACTAGCGTTATCCCTCGATCAAAAAGATGAAGCTATTTAATCTTCAAGGGAATGTGCCTAGCTTACACATGTACTTTGATTGTGGTTGACAAAAGTCAAAAAAAGATTATACATTAAGCAAGTAAATATCCATTCGATGATCAACGTGTTTCCTTAAACACAATATGCATGCTATCTATCTATTAAGGCATCACGCCTAAGTGACACACCATCCTAGGCCCGCCAACGTATAAGAATAAGATGAAGAGGATACAAGTGGCATCATTTGGTTTGTTGGGAAAGTTGACAGGGATACTCATTGGTTTACATGACATATCTTTCAATGGTTAACTTTTAGACAGGATCTATGGTTGGTGTGATTTCTTAAACCCCAGATGTATGATTTTTAGTCTTTAAGGCATCATGAGATTGTGATGCGTGTCCTGAACCTGCGGAAGTATGATGGCGAGGTGACAAGGATCCAACTAGAAGAAACCGATTAGTAGATCAAAATGATAAGGATACACTTCATCTCTATAGCTGGTCAAAGTGAGAGAAAATAAGGTTTTGATCTTTTAGCACATGGTTGAAATTGATGGTGATGACTTAACAGAGCAATAAAGATGATCAAGTTTTAAATCCAAGCTGTGGGCTCATCAACGGTTAAATATGAGGCATGATCAAAATAGATCTACGATTGGCGTAATGCCTTAAAGACAAGATGCATGTTATCTATCCATTAAGGCATCACGACATCTTTCCACATGTCCTGGCCCCACTGAAAGTCTGAGAAATGTAGGAGGAAGGATCTACAATGGATGTTAAATAGATCTATGATCAGCGTTCACTCACCATGAAAATTTGCAATTTTTTTATCTATCGCGAGAGTGTGCCTGATCGCTTCATGTCCCAAACCCATTAAATTCTAAGAAATGAGATAAAAAGATCTACGATTTGAATTTAATCTCATCCATGGATAGATTTTACTTGAAATGAAAAGGTGAAGGGTTTTTATCTGGCGTGAGGGCATGATTGGATGACACATGTCCATGGTGGGCTAGGCTAAGAAAAGAAGGAATGGAGTAAAGATTGATCAAGTTCAAATTGATCAGACAAACAATGTAAAGCCTTGAAGAAAAATTGATCGACATCTAACCATTGAGGCATTGTGCTAAGATGACATCTGGCTTTGATGAAATCATGGGTCTCGGGTTGAAAATATAAAGTAAAGACACAGCAAGTAAAGGAAATCTGATGGTTGGCGTAATCCCTTGATCGACAAGATGAATATTTTTAAGCTTTAAGGCATCGCGCTTAGCCAACACATGTCCTGGACCCAAAAACTCTAAGAAATGTGATCAGTTGTTAAACTATAGAAAGTATTAATGGTAGGCGTAATGCCTCAAAGTGGAGATGCACAATTTTTATTCATCAAGGCATTACGTGATGATGTCACATGTCTTTGGTGGATGGAGGAGCATTAAGTTTGAGTGACTATATTGACAGGGAGTTATCTTTAATGTTTATTTCTCATAATTATATTTTATATCTCTTAGGGTTTTTATGTATTGTTTGATACGTCATCGACATACAAGGTTTTTGAAAGGAGGTGAAACATGGACTTGTATACTGACAAAACAATGCAACCTTGGTGAAATAATGGAAGATAATACATGCACATATCCATTGATACTATGCAAAAGATAAAGGAATATCAGAGAGTGATTACGACATCGAATTCCCTGATCAACATGATGAATATATTCAACATGCCAAAGAGGATATCTATTTACAGAAGAATAAATATATGGATGAAATTATGGTCGAAGTATCATAATTTCTTAATAAAGAATCATTATTTTGAATTGTCCCTAACAAAACACAAGTGATTTTTTAGCGACTATTATTCTTATCTCTTTGGGTCAATGATTGAGTTTCAGACAAGAATGTCTAATCATTCTGGAGATGTAATTATAACTGTTCAATTTTTTATCCTAGGATTAGGTATTAGTTATGAACAAACGTATTGATCTGAAGCTTATTCGCATCCTTTGGACTTGATATAAATAAGGATACCAAGATCAATACCAAGGGATATTATTATTATGGTTACTATAGTCAGATTGGATAGTTTTGATCAACAACTGCAACATGAACTAAATTGTACCATTTTTTAAAATCAATAAGATAAGTACACCTTTTTCTCTCATCTGTGGGAATAGATATCTTTTCATTTTCAATTAGTCCCTTAGATAAAATCTATATATTTTCTTCAAAGTGATAGTTTGGTGTGGCATTCTTGATTCAGATTCATAGTTCTTATTATCAATTGTTCTTTTCATCTTGCATGGTTAAATTCATTTGATTGTGGCCATAATCAATCAGTGTGTCATTTGAAAATTGATTCAGTTGAGATAACTATGAATTAACTTAGGTTATATGTTCATTTCATAACACCTTTAAAGTGATATGTTTATTCTAAACTATCTCTAAGGTTGTATAAAGGATTGGGATGATCTTAACTCTATTGCCCATGAGAAAATAAGGCACTGGTCTACATATATATTGGATTATGGTCATTTAATTCATTGTTAATAGTTTTGTGAAAGACTAGCCATCTGTAATTTTCAATTCATTTATATCCACAAACATTCATTTAATCAATTAAATAATTTCAATTATAACTTTGTGATTCATTTTTTCAGTTAAGATTTCTTGCAATTACCTTGCCATATTGTGAGAGAAAGAAGTTAGAAATACACTTTATCTGTTATAAAAAGCCTTAAATCTTGAAGGATAAGTTTAAGGTATAGGCCCACCAGCCTTGGTTCTGCAGAGCCAAAATTGCATAAGGTTTAGCCTAGACTTGGTTGAAACCTTTTTAGTTGGCCAGATCACTTGGGTTTCCCACCATTGGATTGGCAAGTCCATAGGAAATTCAATCTGTTGATTTGAGTACCAACAAAGAGATAGAGGATCAAAGAGATAGTGGAGTAAAAAGAGATTGAGGGAGAGCTAGACATGGATGGAATGAGACAGAGGGGAGTAGGGAGAGAGATTACATAGATTGATGTGGGTAATGGGGTATGGAGGGAGAGGTAGAGAGGGAGGGAGAGAATTAGAGAGGGATAGATAAAAAGGTGAGGTACCTAGAGGAGGAGAGAGAAGTGAGAGACCTATATGGGAGAGAGAGGAGTGAGATAGACAAAGGAGGAAAGAGAGAGGTGTATAATTATAAATGGATGGAGATGTATAGATTTTTAGAGAGGGGGAGGGAGAAACCTAGAGAGGGGAGACAGGGAGGGAGGTAGGGAGAGGTGATAACCTAGAGATTAGACATAAAAAATTAGGGCGTGTGGAAGAGAGATAAATATGGGGGGTAAAAGTTAAAATATGTGTTACAATTTAGGATAAATAAATGAATGAATCTGAATGAAAAATGTTTTATTCAGAAGGGTTTCAACCAAACCGATGTGGTAGCCATGCAGCATCCTCATGGTAGAGGGTTTTCAGCCAAAACAATTCTAGTCAAAATATTTCCGGTCGAAACCCATGAGTATTTTTAAGCCAAATATGGTAGATGAGAAAATATTTGACCTATATATACTCATGGGGTTCTGGTCCAGCCAATTTTGGCTGGACCAACTTCAGCCAAAACCCCATAGGTGGCATCCTATGTGGCAGCCAAATCAGCAATTTTTTAGAATTATAGAACTTATGACTTCTAGAACTAATTTCTCAATCAAAACTATTTTTTTTGAAAAAACTAAAAATACACTTTTGTAGATCTTGGAGTCAATAATATTCTCATATAAGTTTTATAGTATTTTTATTAGATATAATATATTATAATTATAAAATATTGTAAGAAATTTTTTTAACATTCGAGAAGGTGTTGATTAAAAAAAATTAAAAAAATAGTATATCATATCAGAAAAATTTTTAAAATATATGGTTCACTAGAGGAGAGAGTCAATTTTTAGACTATATAATTCAATTTTTTATTGGGATAGATTTGATAGGGACAATATGGTGGGAGATGAAAACTGCCAATTTCGGGTAAGTTGTAATTTGAATTGTTATAACAGAGAAAATATACATCAAGAACTATTTTTTCATTTTTCATACACTAAAAATATTTTCATCTATATCATATTTTGAAATCACAGGAAAAAAAATATATTTACTTATAGTTTTTTTTGGAATTAGACCCCTTGATTTTTATTATTTTTCAATAATTGAAAATTTGACATTAAAAAAAAATTTTAAAAATTAATTAATGTTCAAAAAATTATTAAAAATAATAGGCATAAACTTTATCTATTTTTACACATTTCATTAGTTTACATCATCTTCAAATTCTAAATAGAAATGCCACTTTTATGCCTTTGAAGTTGAACAGTTTTGGTGTTGTTAACATTTTTCCTTTATAGAAGTGTGATATGTGGGTGTGGTAAAATTTGTGATTAGAATCTAAAACCAAACACTTCAATAAAAAATTAGATCAAAGGGGTTAGTATTAAAATAAAGATCAAATATAGCATAAAAACCCTTGAAATTGGCTTATTGCTTCCTAGTTGAAGCGAGTGTGATTCTCATGAGTTTCCCATCAGATTAGACATAGAAAATCAGTGACTTGGCTACTCCAAAATGGAAGATTCAATGCAAGAGTGAGAAAGATGCATAGACTTGCATACTTTTCTCTCAAAATCTTTTGAAAATTAAAATGCATGAACTAGCAAACTAAATGCATAGCAACTATGAGGAATGAGACTAAAATGCAAGATTAAGCTATCAATGAGAAGAACAATGAATCTACCATTAAGCTATGGAAGGAAACTAAGATGTCATTAAACTAAGAAGTAAAGCTTAACAATGTAAGAATGAAAGTAAACTACTACTCAAGTAAGAACTACAAGTGACAATGAAATTATAGAATGAAAATAGCATTATAACCCTACTTCAAATCTTCTTGTATATTGTGAGCAAGGTGAGCTATCCCTTTTATAGGAAATTCCAAGAGATGGATGGTTCAGATTAAGAGCAAAAGGTAATGAGAAACAATAGAGATGTACCCTCCCTCAATCCATGTGAGCTAAGTGGAATGCTTTTGATTGGTCAACCTTGTGGAGGATGAGACAAATTTGTCATTTTTCCTTTTTATTTTATTTTTTAGTGCTCACACATGTGTGAATGGGTTCACTTTTTTATTTAAAAAGGTACTTTAGGACTTTTTGATTTATCCCAATGTTTTATGCATTTTTGGCTTAGGAATTTGATGATTTGATTCAACAGGTCAACCTTAATATTATGTAAGCAAATTTGATTAAGTTCTCTCATAATTAGGTTTTAGCGATCATGTCTTAGATTTTAGAATTTATTAAGACCAATTAATCAGAAATAGGGGCTATAGGTTTTCTAGACCAATTTTAGGTGATTACATGATACAGGATTGTACTTTTACCTGGGGGTAAAGTGGGAGGGTAGATAGAGAGGGACAGAGGAAGAAAGGGAGGGAGGTACATAGAGTCAAAGATTTTATTTTATTTTATTTTATTTTTTATTTTATTTTTTTTTGTGTGTGTGTGTGTGAGAGAGAGAGAGAGAGAGCACCCTTAAAAGGAAAAGTGAGGTAGAGAGGGTGAGAGGTTGGTAGAGACCTAAATATTGGAGAGAGAGAGAGAGAGAGGTGAGAAAGAGAAGAGAGGGAGAGAGGTAGGTCTAGAGTTTAAGGGAAATAAAGAAAGTGAGATACCAATAACAAGATAATACTGATAGAAGCATGTTGAAATTTGACTAAGTCTGAAAATTTTATATAATCATATAAAAGGTACAATCTACATTATAACTCCTACATATTTGAAACAACTCTCAAATATCTTGACAATAAATACATGAAATATAAATTGAAGTATAAGAAATGATGTATATATTCATATTAAGAAATTGATTGTGACTTGATAGTGAAAAGATGCATTTTTTTCCATTTGGCACACGCCATATGGAGAGCATTCTTTACATTTGGAAGACGTTATTGTTGAAGACAATTATTCAATTGTGTATTGTCATTGATGTTACACATATATATAGACTTATGTAGTGATGTTACACAAATGTCTACATCCAGACCGAGCACAGTTGGTGAATGGAAAGAATTTTTAGTGTTGACCAAGATTAGTCGGGTATTGAAGATGTTCAGTGTTGACCGAGTCACTCAGGCATTTTAGTCATGGTCGGGCACTAAAGAAACTCAATGTTAACCGAGTTGATTATTTAGTGTCAGCCAACTAACAGTGATTTAAATTCTATAATTAATTGGTTATATGAGGCCGAGTGAATTATGATTTATTAATTATTTAGAAGTATATTCAAGCTGACTTGATAGGGCTTATCATATATATGAAAGGTCAAGTTTTGATTGAATGAGAGTGTGTGAAAAGTTGAAGACAAGCAAAAGTGTATAATTCTATGATATGAAGAGTGAAGGCAAAATCAGATGGGATTTTGATTGAGTACCGAACACTCAGAGCTGCAATAGAATATCTAATCAGCAAGGCTCCAGTTATAATTAGAACAAAGATCTAAATCAAAAAAGACAGTTTCTTACACATACAGGTCAATTCATTTTTACTTTCTAACAATTGTAGCAGTGATCTCAAATCTCTTAACAGAGTAGACTTAACAGTCTTTTTGTAAATCCTATCACAAGGTAGCATTTCTATGTTGAAGTGTTAAAGACCTCTAACAAGGCCACTCCTCACATGGTGATTTAAATCCTCTAATAGGGTCACACCTAATAGTGTGTTTTTGTAACCTTTAACAGGGTTGGCTCCTAACAGGGCTCACTTTAGAAGAGTAAAAAATAGTAACTAGTTACATTGGTGGTTTTTCCCATATTGGGCTTCCAGTTAAATCTTGGTGTCACCTATGTATATTTTATTTGTTTCAAGCTTTATGCTTCTGCACTTAATCACTAAATTATAATTGCATTGAATATCATAAAGATTGATTTGACACCTGAGTTACAGAAGAATATCTTAATTGGTCGAGTAACAGTGTTATATTGTTTAAGACATCTAAGGGACAAGGGATTTTTTCTGGAGTAACTAATTCACCCCTCCCCTCTCAGTGACTTATCTCATTTCTGACAGTTATATATGGTGCACACCAAATATGGCATGTGCCATAATAACTACCTTACAAATTAGTAAGCCTTAGGCTTAGATTTCTCATTGGCATCCAACCCAAAGGCTTGGACATCTCTAATAAGCCTAAGACATATTTTTAGAAAACATACAAAAAATTCTCACATTTTTATCTGTGCTCCCTGTTAGATTTGCATGTGGCTCAACATAAACAAAATAAAACACCATGATGTTTTTGAGCTCTCTATTAGCTATCTAACCATATAATTTATTTTTAATTTTGATTATGTCAAGCTTTCCATCTCTAATTTCTTTTGTAAGTATGTTCATTTTTTTTTGAAAAACCAATGTGTACTAATTTAGGCATAGATTTTGGCTCATTTGTCAAATTTTGAAACAAGTTATATATTTAGAAACTAGCCTTCATTCTACATACCTAAAAAAACAAGTTTTGATTGTGATTAGTTTGCAACAATTTTTAGGGGAAGCATGCTCAAATTTCACATTTTCAAGATGTGTCCACTTAAAAAATTCATAAAATACTATACATTGATAAAAAAAAATATCCAAAAAAATTAGGATAAACTACATGGTATTTAGTGAACTTCTCATTAGAGTGATTAAAGAAAGCAAAAAAAGGTTAACATTTTAGGGGGAGCACACCAGATTCTTTGTTATGTTTTTCACAAAAAAAATAGGACCACTTTGTGTCTTCCCCCTTTTTGAGGCCCTTACACACCATCACTTTCAAAAAAAAATAGTTTATAAACTAACTTTGGAGTACTACAACTCTTTTTCTTTTCGCATCTTCAAAATATGGTTGTACCTGTCTTGATTTTCTCATCGAAGTTTAGAGTTTGCTGATTTCAAAAAAAATTTGTATCTTATACCCCCTTTTTGATCCCCCATCTTTCTACACTTAACCAATTGAAAACATTGAAATTTCCATTTTATACATCACCCATGTTAAGAAAAGGTACAATTTGTGATCATATATCACCACCTACACTACATGTACAATTGTAGAGGATTCTTCCATTATGACACCCAAATTCCTTGACTCTATTAACATGGACACATTACAATTGAATCTCACTAATTTCTTATCTACTCTCTTTACCATGCTTATAATATAATTTTGTTATGTATTTTTATTCCATGCTTTCTTGCAACTAAGAAGTGAAGTGTTACTTTTTACAAATTTCATGTGCTCACATGTAGTCCTCTTGAAAGAACTTTTCATAACATCTTCCATATGTATAAATCAACTGAAGACATTATTTTGTCATTAGTATACAAAAGGAAAATAGTTTATGAACCTTCGGTAAACCTACACCAGATGAAAGGCTTTAAGAGATCACCGAGAGCATAGATATTAGACATCACAAAAAGTATTAAGTACAAGAGACACCTGGTAGATAAAGTGGAACCCAACAGAAGGAAACTGAGAGAGGAACCCGAAGAGAAGATACATTGCAAACTGATAGAACAAGCATAGTGCAAACCGAAAGAACAAAATAGTGAAACCCAAAAGGCAGTAAAACTAATTTCAGAGCAAACCGAGCATCAGACACCGAAATTCAGTTACAGCCCGCAAAATGTGGATCTGACTTCCACATTAGATAAAACATTCATATTCTATTTATAGAGTTTTTTTTTGTTTTAAAACCATTACTTAAGGGACAAGAAACATTATTGTAAGTGTTTTAATCAGTCTAACTTATTGAAAACATGCAGAATAGGAGATCAAGGTAAATTTGTAAACCTGTGATCATAGACTTAAGTTTGTTTTATGTGAAACTTAAATAGGTCAAATATATCTTATAAATAGATGTTGTAATCATTCTAAATGTATGAGGAGAGGATGAATTTAGCCAATGAGAACATCTATGGATCAGATTGGGAGTTTTAAGAAGCATAACAGCAAAAGATGAAATTGGTTATCAAGAACCAAGAACAGAGGCTACCGAGAAACATAGGTATTATTCAATCACAATGGGTGATACATATATACATATAATCTTGAATGGATATGTAATCAGCAATAGTCAATTCCATACAATCAGGTTAAAGAGTAATTTTCTTACATTCTAACAAGTGAAGCAAAAGTAAAAATCCTTTCAAGGAAGGTGGATTTAACAATCCTTTGTAAATCTCTTAACCGAGTGCACACTAAACAGTGTTGCTAAAGTACTTAACAGAGTAAACTTTAACAAGTCTCCATAGATACTCCTAATAGGGTAGATCATCAAAAGTGATCAAATTGTAAGCCTTAACTGGCCACTTCCAATCTGCAGATAGTGAAGAATTTTTGGGTGCCACCCCCACCATAGTTTTTACCTTCTTACAAAGGTTTTATATGATATCATATCTTGTTTTATGTGTAAATTAATTTCATGAATGTTTCTATGAATGTTTACATGTTTGATTAAGTTAAAGAATTGATATGTCTTACACCAAGATAGTATAGAACTTATGGTTGGTTATACAATTGATTACATAATGCTTAAAGGATAAAAGAGATAAAAAGTTTTAGAGGTGTTGATTCACCCCTCTCCTCTTAATACACACTTCCCATTATTTCCAAAAATTGGTATCAGAGCTAGAACTCTTATTTGGAAAGCTTAAAGACTTAAGAGAAAATATCATACAATGGAGAAGTGCAAACTTGACAAAATTATTGAGAATCGGAAGCTAGAAATTTAGATCTTCAATGAGAAGTATAAAGAAGCCAGAATCAATATGAGATAGTTGTTAGATGAAAGAAAGATTATGGAATCTCACTATAATGAGACAGATTACGAAGAAGAAGAGATACCAGATCTATTTGAATCTTTAGGATCTACTACAAGCAAAGCATCAGATACATCAGAAGAAAGCATCACAAGCTTAAATTAAATCAATTAACATCTGGCTGGACAAGTGAAATCTCTGAAAATCAGTCAAGAGACATAGATGGTAAGAATTATTGATGTCATGAACAATGCTAGACAAGCTAAACAAGAGAGAACACTAGCTATTGATGATAGAAGAAATATTACTGAAAAACTACAAGAAAAAGAGTCTAAAATACAGAGACTTACAGAACATCATCATGAGATTACTAATCAGATTATTCTTATGAGTCAAGAGGCAAATAGAATGAATGCTAAACTCATTGAAAGAATAGAAGCTATCAGTGAGCTAAGGGAAGAAAATGAAAAGCTGAAACAAGAACTCAGAATTCAGCAGCAACATAATGCGATAATCAAAAGAGATGAAGAAAGCAATAAAAGAATGGATTATTTTCTTGATGGACAAAGGAGACTAGGCTATACCGAGAATGAAAAATCACCCAAACAAGCTGATCAAAATAATGTCTATGAAAATCTGAGACCAATAAAGCTAACATTTAATCACTGTGGAAAGCAAGGCCACACATCAAATGTATGCAAGAGAAAAATGAAAGGTATTCCTAAATCTACATCTTCATTCATAGGATTCTATTATAAATGTAACAAGAAAGGACATAAAGCATATGAATGTAAGTCTGAGATAAAACAACCAAAGAAGGAAAACTACATGGACAAATATTGTCCTACTTGCAAAATGCATGGGCACACTACTCTTGAAGATAGGAAAAAGAAAAAGCAAGCATGGAAGCTTAAAGGTCAAGAATCTTCCCATCAACTAAAAAGAGTCGGTAACCAGTATGTATGGGATTACACCACTTGGGCAAATTGCACAGCATGTGGAAGATTTGGTCACATTGCTGCAAATTTTATGAGACAATGGTCAAGAAAGCCTAGAGGATGGACTAACCCCGGAATGGCATGTTTACACTGTCATAAAGTCAGTCATCTCAAGAAAGACTACAGAGACCAAATGACAGAGACCAACACCTTTTCCAATGGAAACACCATTGAAGACATCAGGAAGATGAGAAACAAAATGTGGAGGAAAGCTACAAACAATGATGAAGCTGGACTGAGAAATGCAATTGGTGACACCCTATCCAATGGATCTGGTGACATCACCACCCCCACCTAAGCAGAATAAGTATGGAACTGCATTACACCAAGTTATATTTTGCATCAGTTCCAATAACACATAGTTAAAATTCCAAATTAGCATGATTATAGATGCACTATGGTATTACTTGTCAAATTCTATGAAAACTATTTCATCGGTTAATACATACCAAAATGCATCTGTATACATTCAAATTTGAATTGTCTATATTTACCAAGAATCATCGGTTAACATGTAAAACCTAAATTTGCTAGTGTAAACCAAAATACATCGGTAATCAAGCGAGTTGATAAGTTGGCCTTGCAATACACTGAAACCGATCAGTAAAAGTGATAATTTAGATGACTACCCTGAAACATCACATGGTCACCAAAAAGGGAAGTTAGTGTATCAACTGATGACTCCATCTTCATACATCAAGGATTAGTTGAACATTAATGACCCAACCTAGGGCAAAGTCTATAAATAGACGATGGAGGAGTTTCATTTCTTACCTATGATTTTGAGCAAAGCGACTAGAGCGAAAAAAGAGCCAGAAGCGACAGCATTGCAAATCAACTCCAACCCGTTACAAAGCACTCCCAGTAGATCAATTACAACTACAAAGGTTGAAGTACTAATCATAACCGAGAACTTTGTTCATCTTTCACGAAAAGCCCTAAATGTCTGAAACAATGGCCATGACTTCAAGAACCGCTAAGTTGAAGAGCATTAAGAAGGATAAGGTCAATCTAGTCAATAATTTGACCTGTGTGGAACCACATTACAAGATATACCTAGAGCTTACATCACAACCTGACAATGCTGGAGCATTCTCGCAAATACCAACTAGGGTTTTTCTTGTCAAAGACGTGCAAGCATACATTCACTGCAAGATTGCAAAAATTGGTGACCTGGAGGTTGAACAATATTTCAAGAAGCTATGTAATGATGATGGAACTATTAAGGATGAGCATAAGAGCATTAAAGTAAAAGGGCTCACAAATGCCTTATTGTTCCCAAAAGTTTTCAAAATTGAGTGGATTTGGTTAGTATTGAGCAGAATTCACAATCATAAGTTATGGCTAGATGAGCCTAAACCAATAACCCAAGATGGTATACATGAGGTCACCATATATCCTATAACCAAAAAGATAAAGGCATTGAAGCACCTGCCCAAGGCTAAAATTGAAAAGAATACAGGACTTAAGGTATCCACTCTCAGAGATGATGAGCTGAAGTTTGGAGCATGTGTCCTATGATACAATTTCTTTCAAGCTAGTAGGATGAATAACATAGAATCCAAAGCAGTGGACATAGCATATAATAATGTGAAGAAAGGAGCTCAACTAGATCTATCAGAAATTCTACTCAAGCATCTAGAAGAGAACCTAAAGACAATCAGGAATGCAAAATCAAACTCATGTAAGTTTGGTTCACTTATCATGTGCATTTTCTTTTACTTCCAAGAATCCTTCCCATTAATAGGAGATGTAAAATGGGATACAACTAGACTAGTCACCATATAGATTAGTGAGTTTATAAAATCATTGGGAGACAATTTTGAGATAGTTATGGATGAGTACTTTACTAGATTCAAGGAGAGGATGCAGAAAAGAGTAAGGATTGCCGAGCAATTAATTGAGAAATTCAAGAATGATATATGTTTTATGGTAGACATAGATTACACATATATCAAACCTATTGTACCAAGGACAACATGGCTACAACCACTTGACTATGAAGTGAACATAGATCAAGCATCCAATGCAAGTGATGCATTGATAAATGAGCCCTTAGACAAAACACAACCCAAGTTTGGAACCTATGAAGAAGCCAAAGAAAGAATCAAAAATGGCTTGGTTGGGAAATAGATAGACAAGAAAAAGGACAAAATGGTAAATAACTTGAAGAAAAGGTTGTCGCTTACAGAGGAAGAAACTGAGGGATAGTCACCCATCAATGAAGCTAAGAAGGAAAGTGACTCTGAGTCTACAAAGTCAGATACTCCATTACGTACACCAGCCAAGAAGCCTAAAATCACAACGTCTTCAAGGAATAGAAGTCAAACAACTAAGAACACAAGTCCTTCACCATTGAAGAAAGGTCAAGTAAGGACCTACAAGAGGAAACTGACAACACAGAAAAGAGGGCCAACAAAAAGAAGAAGGCTCATTAGAACCAAGGAGGATATTGAGGACATAGAACAGGATGAAGTTGTTGAACAGGAGAATAGTAAGATCCCTAAAACCATTGATGAGATATGTGCACTAATGATTAAATCAGGATAAATTACCAAGTCCAAAGTCAGAAGATGGTTAACTCTGGATCCCTTGGACCAGAACAAGATTGAAGAGGCAATTATCAAACTTATGAGTACATTTAAATATGTACCAGTACAATTTTATAAAAAAAATCCCAATGCACTATATGACAGAATATATGCCAGATGGACCTATGCATTGAAGAATGAAAAAGAGGTAAGGGAAAGTGTCCTTGTTTCTCTTATGCCTCTCGAATCCAAAATGGAAGAAATCAAGGAGATGATCGAGAAACATGCACAGGATTTCTCACCCAATATGAGAGCTTACAAGATACTTGATGGCAAGCTAATAGACCTAGAGAAGGAAAACAACAAAATATGGAGTAAGATACTCAATAGACCTACTAAGGAGGCAAGCCCCAAGAGAAAAATTCTCACAAATGAGCCACACAAGGATGATCAGGCTACTAAGAGCACTGAACCAATTATCATCATAGATGTAGAATTGGACAAAGAAGAAATGGACACAACAGGAAACAAGAACATGGATGTTGCAGATGAGACATGGCTAGATACCACCATGGACAACATTGTGGATAATACAATCATTGACATCATCGATCACCCTGCAGAAGAAATTCAAAAAGATGAATATGTCACTGTTGCCAAGGACCAAACCGATGAATAGAATAATATAATTGATGTTGCACATGTGAACATACTGGGAAACATGCCAATATTGATGGAAGCCATTAATATACTCTAGGAAAAAGAGAAAACACCAACCAAAGATGATAGCATACCTGAAGACAAGGGTGATGCAGAACAAAAGGATGCATCAAAAGAAAAAAAAGACACATCTGATGAACCGAAAGATGCTACTGATGAAAAAAAAGACAAATTTGTTGATCAGAAAAGTGAGGAAGAGTAGCAAGAAAAAGGAGAGCAGAAAGAGAAAATTGAAGAAGAAAAGAAAGATGATACACCACAGCATATAGAAGAAAAATTTGCAGATGAACCCAAGGTTAATGAGGATACATCTTCACCTAACTAATAGGTTGACACCAAGCAGAAGGAAAAACAAAATTCATCTACCAAGCCTTCACCGAGCACTTTAGAGAATACAAATGAACTAGCACTAGTAGTTCATAAATCTACATCAACACAAATCTCAAAGAAGAAGAATAAAAAGAATAAGAATCTAGTTACTTTGGACAAAATTATTGAGATTCCAATATGTGATCCTAGAACATTGGATCCAACTGAGCTAACAAAGTATGCAAAACTTTGTGAGAGAAAAGCTATCCAGGATAAGCTTAGGAAGGCTATAAAAGAAACAAAGGTAGTGAAAACTACAAAATATATAATACAACAGATAGTACTTGACACTAACATTAATCAAGATACTCCTATACTTGATCAATTGACCATTCTCACAAAAGAAATACAATCTCAAAATGTAGATGTTGAAAAGGCAATTGAAGAGCGAGCAGAGCAGAAATTCTAATTCAAGCTAGCAAAGAAAATCAGCCAAGAAGTGGCAGAGAACAAGGTGAAGATTTCTAAACTTGTAAGTACATTGAACCCCATTATTTTAGAAGCTATAACCTTAATCAGAACTTATTCACTTTAGATCAACTCACTAAGGAGTATAGTGAAAAGATAGCGCAAATTGATGTTGATCTACAAGCAAGTGCACAAGGTCTCACTAACAATGAAGATGCAATCAAATTGCACTATGAACAGCTCAAGAAAGAAAGAAAACTGAGATAGGACATTCAAAATGCAAAATCCAAGTTTAGAGATGAGGTAACTAAGCTCCAAGCTCTAATTCTACCCAATCTCACATTACTACAGTAGCATATGACACTGGAAAGAACACTAATTTCCACCCTAGAAATGTCTATCCTAGACAACATTTATGATATGCATGCCAGAATTGCATTAGAGCACATGGCTCTAGAACACCTTAAGGAGAAATGGGAACAGATGATGGAAGAAATGACAAACACTCATTCCCATATTTTGGACAATTTGTAAGTTACACATTTTTTTTAATACCCTCTCCTATGGTGATACTTGGACTTTTTGACTTGGACATTTTATTATGATGGTTAGGACTATACATTTACATTTATGTTTTGTGGATGATGATATGATTGATATGCTCAGTTATGGTTAGAATTTATATGTTTATGAGATTAGAAAACCATCTATTTTTATATGTTTTATGGATCTGACCCAAGGATTTGAATCTAACCATTATCATGATGTTTTATGTTTTCATGGATATGTGTCTGATGTGTTTTTATGACTCAGGATGAAGTCGTAGTTACTCACTTAGTTGAGGTCCACACGATGTATCGATCCTGGTCATCTGTTTGCATATATCTGATTTGTATGTATATCCATATGTATATATATGTATCTCTTCTTGGTGATGCAGGTATTGCAGGTACTAGGTATCGTCTCCACCTGGCTTCACAGGTCTGAGCGATCCCTCAAAATCCTCGATTGGTGTTGTTGTTATGGAGATACAACCAGGTTCCACAGGAAGGAACTCTACCTCTGATCCTTTTACCTTTAGGTGGGGAGTACCTGAGTCAGTCCCTTGTGTGGATGTATTATGTGATCTCATAATTGTTGGATTCATGGATCTTGTAGTTAGTTATTGTCTTCATGGTATGTTCAATTTGGTTAGTTGATTATTGATACAAATTATTGTTCATTTGAGGGTATGATTTAGTAATTTATCTTAATTAGAAGCTACTATTATACTAGTATATCTCATTAGGAACAAGTTGGTATGTGATTAAATCATGTGATTTTAAATATCGATAATAATGAATAATTTTATGGTATTATTTTATAATACTCATAATAACAAAGTGTCTAAGGCAATATTAATAATAAATGTTTTAAACGATAGTGATAGAATCTAACTTATGTTAGTAGCTACCTAATATATGTTTTTTAAATGTGGATTAGTGTATAAATAAATAATATGTTTTATAATAATGTTATTCTTAATAATATTTAATACTTGTAATAATGTGTCTTATTTATGGTATATGTACCATAAACATATGGGTGCACACATATGCCTATGAATACATATATATATGTATATTAATATTATATAATAAATTAATTGTGTGAAGGAAAATTATTTTAGATAAATATAAATCAATGTTATTCTCAAAAACAGTTAAAAGGAGTAGTAAATTCTATCACCATAGTTAAATAAATGAGTAAATTATTTTTAAGATTTATTTGACATCCGTAAATTTAGGAAACATAGATTAAAGTCTTATTTAAAATTTATTTCTCCCTTTACGGGAATGGTTTTGCAAACCATCTCATTAACTAATAATGGATGGATAGTTGAGATGGTTGCATCGGTTGGATTACCCATGCAACCACCATCTCCATTCTATTTATAGGAAGAATTTCCTGTGTGAGAGGGTGTTGAATAGAAGTTCATTTTTGAGAGGATACAATAATAGGATTTCAGGAAAATTATTTGTCTTTGGTGAGGAGAGAATCCATTGTTTGAGATTGGCATTTTGTTGCTTCGGGTAGGGGCTGGAAGATTGCAAGCAGAGGGATTCAAAGGAGTGCTGGAAAAGTTGGAGAGGATTGGATCTTCCTCATCAACCAATCTTCGCAGGACTCCAGGTTGGAATCCATCCTGAGAAATAGATTTATTTTATAGTATGAATGTTGATTTTAGATTTGTTGAAAGTTTCTGTATGTTTTATTATTATTGCAAAACATATGTGTACTATTGTATTATTATTGTATTGTATTGTGTATTATTATTACGGAATGCTGATACATTATTGTATTATTGTTGGTCATGTAAATATTATTGTATTATTTTGTTAGCCATCCATACATTATACAAATGATATATTATTATATTACAAATGCTATATTATTGCAGTATTCTGTCATTTTAATAAGAATTTATTTTGTATTTTTTATACAATAGAAACATTATTATGACAGCCATTTTTGTTTTATTTGTATTAGGCCAACCATTTTTAATATTTTTCCGTTGCAATAGAAATATTCTGTCATTTTATTATGCCAGACAGTCGTTTATACAAGTTTATAGAATCCCGAGTATAACAATTATTTTATTCTCGTATTTTGTTCTCTGTCATTTGGTTAGGTTAATTGTTATAACCTTTGTCATTTCCACGTGTTTAGGTGCTGCATTTTTTATTAGGGTTGAAGTTGAACAAGTATAATAATTAAGCCAAGTAGTATAATAATTAGGTTTTCACTTTATACAAGTATAACATTTAAGTATAAGTTACGGTACTTTAAGTTATACTTGTATAAAGGGATTAGGTACCTTTCGGATTGATTGGGATAGGCTTTAGCTTCCTAGGAGTTAAGTTGTAACTTCTATATTTTAGATTTTTAGTAAAAAATAGACTTAGTCAATTTCAGACTTAGATTGAAAATTTATGGAGCATTATCTTTTGGCATAAGAAATTTTGTGTAAACCTTAAATATGTACATTACTTGTTTGGTGAAGGTTATATCCAGTGCATTTGGATGTCTTAATAGGGTTAGGATGTGTATAGGAAGTAGTTTAGTGTTTAGGATTGTCTAGGAGGATCAGGACCTTTCTAGGCCTCCCTAAACGTTCCTATTTTCCCTAAAACATCCATAAACCATCTTATTATTTTCTATTCTTTAATGCAGTTTACAAATGTGTTTATGATGTGTTTTTTTTTTACTACACATGTGATGTATTTGTGATGTGTGGGTTAAGGGTAGAAAACCTAACGACACCAAGTGAGTGGCTCTCAATGCGGGGTCAGGGCCCTAAGTGACTAGAACCAGGATAACTGACTGAAGAGTTATTTAACAAGTGAAAACTTAATTAAACTTATGGGAATGGGTTCAAACATTAAAAGATTAAATGTGCCTCACCTATGCCATTAGTGCTAGTAAAGGCTATGGATGGGAGTGGGAGAAGGTACCTATGTGTAGGTATGATCGAATGGCGCTTGTCTGTACGAAAGGCATTTGATCCCGCATGTGCCTACTTGGGGGCTCGGAGGGGCTAGTACCAGGACAACCCAAGGGGGAGGGCTATGCGATGACACTCACTTAGGTTGTTGCTTAGATTTTCTACCAAGCCTTAGAACTCTTTTGGGAAAATATTTATGCTTTGATCCTTTCTTTCTTTTCTATTTGGGAAAAGGTTACCCAACCCTAGGTATGGCCTAGCTATTCCTTTTTGTGGACCTTGGTGTTTATCTCCTAGCACGGGGGAGTGGGCCTTTTGGTATCCATGTGGTTGGGTGGTAAATCTTTTTATTGAGGTATCTTTGTGGATGCGATGTTTAAAGGTTCATGTGTGCTTATGTATGAGTTTTTGAAGAATGAAGGCTTTGTAGTTATCTTTCATGATGTAAAATTATTGTTACCTCCCAAGAGGAGATGATTGTAATGTAATCATTGATGTAATTCAAAATGATGTATTTGGAATGGGTAGATTTAGGAAAAGGAAAAGGGAGATGTAAAATTTATGTATAAGATGTATGTTGGAAAAGAAAAGGATTTTGTAAGATTTTAAGTTAAGTAGTATGATTTTCATTATGGATGATTAAAGGAAAGGCTATTGAAAAACAAATGTATTAGTTGCAATGTATCAAATGATTTAGATGATTCTATTTGATTTAAAGGTTATAAAGGATACTTAGGAATATAGATGGTTTTAAATGGAAAATTGAAATGAAAATACTTTGTATTTCTTAATAAAGAATCTTATAACGATATGATGTAGTTTTCTTTGAGAAGTAAATCTTGTTGTTAGCTTACTTAATGGACTTAAATGAATCATGAATTTTATAAGAAGGGAACCTTGGAGGAATCTAAGTGAATCTATGTTTTGTTTCTTTAATTCTTTTTAAAATTCAAAAATTTTCATAAATTATTACTTAGGTTTTCTTTTACAAAGAGAATCTTTGTTCTCTTCCCCAGTTCCCTTGCAGGGCATGACATTTTTGCCAAAATTTTGATAACTTGTAAGTTGTACGTCTTTGTCCTTAATATCAAAAAAGGGGGAAATGATATGTATATACATCATAAGGTGAAAATGTGAAAAGGAGAAAGCAAAGCATAAGTATACATGTACATACATACTATAATACATACAGTTAGGGGGAGTCATATAATGACAAGATATATACATGGTGTACATACTAAACATGTTAGTATTCTTACACATATCAGTTTTTGATACTAATGTCAAAGGGGGAGATTGAAGACATTATTTTTCCATTAGTATACAAAAGGAAAATAGTTTTTGAACCTTCGGTAAACCTACACCGAAAGACAAACTTTAAGAGATCACCGAAAGCACAGATATCAGACATGGCCAAAAGTGTTAAGTACAAGAGACACCCAACAAATAAAGTGGAACCCGACAGGAGGAAACTGATATAGGAACCCGATGAGAAAATACAGTGCAAACTGAGAGAACAAGCACAGTGCAAACCAAAAGAAAAAAATAGTGCAACCCAAAAGACAGTAAAACTAATTTCAGAGAAAACTGAGCATCAAACACCAAAAGTTAGTTACAACCCGCAAAAAGTGGATCTGACTTCCACGTCAGATAAAACATTCATATTCTATTTATAGAGTTTTGTTTTGTTTTAAAACCATTACTTAAGGGACAAGAAACATTATTGTAAATGTTATAATCAATCTAACTTGTTGAAAACATGCAGACTAGGAGATCAAGGTAAAGTTGTAAACCTGTGATCATAGAGTTAATTTTGTTTTACATGAAACTTAATTAGGTCAAATATATCTTATAAATAGATGTTGTAATCATTCTAAATGTATGAGGAGAGGATGAATGTAGCCAACAAGAACATCTATGGATTAGATTGAGAGTTTCAAGGAGCATAATGGTAAAAGATGAAATTGGTTATCAAGAACCAAGAACAGAGGTTACCAAGCAACAAAGGTATTATTCAACCACAATAGGTGATACATATATGCCTGTAATCTTGAATGGATCTGTAGTCAGCAATAGTAGATTGATTACAATCAGGTCAAAGGATAATTTTCTTACATTCTAACAAGTGAAGCAAAAGTAAAAATCCTTTCAAGGAAGGTGGATTTAACAATCCTTTGTAAATCTCTTAACCGAGTCACACTAAATAGTGTTGCTAGAGATCTTAATAGAGTAGACTTTAACAGGTCTCCACAGATACTCTAACAGGGTAGATCATCAGAAGTGATCAAATTGTAAGCCTTAACCGGCCCCTTCCAATCTACAGATAGTGAAGAATTTGTGGGTGTCATCCCCACCACATTTTTTACCTTCTTACTGAGGTTTTGTGCGATATCATATCTTGTTTTATGTGTCAATTACTTTCATGAATGTTTCTATGAATGTTTACATGTTTGATTTAGTTAAAGAATTGATATGTCTTACACCAAGATAGTATAGAACAAATGGTTGGTTATACAATTGATTACACAATGGTTAAAGGATAAAAAAGATAAAAAGTGTCAGAGGTACTGATTCACCCCTCCCCTCTCATTACACACTTCCCATTATTTCCAACATCAACTACATGAGTAAGTACAACTCATATATGTATTCTCTATTCATTTTTTATTATAATGTTTAATTTGTCTATCAAATTTAATACCATGTTTTTAGTTGCAATTTCATTTGTTATTTTCTGGATTTTTGGGTACTCATTCATAGAACACACAAATCAAAGGGGCATATTATCCCCTAATTACATTTCTACTTTCACAAGTCACACATACTTAATCAAATTACTTAATTTTTTAGACCTAAAAAACTCTTTATTTAATCACATCTATTTCAACTCACATAAGTAATATTACATTTCTTTAAATCCTATTAAATATTTTTTTCTAAATATTAAAATAAATTTGAGTTCCATAGTTATTTTTCTCAAATAATCTTTGAGTGAAACCACTTTTGTTTTCATCGCAAATCTACATATGTATTAATTTTTAAAAATAGTAATAAAACTTTTGCAATGCAACTAAAGTGGATAATGTCCATATAAGAATAAGAATATAAGAATGATTTATGTACATATTCTTTTATGATGCAACTTAAGTGGAGTACATCACAGGATTCTAGATTATTCATATCATAGTGAGATATTGTTGAAAGAGTGAGTTCCATGAGTACTTTATTAATGATTAAAACCCTCTAAGAGATTTTGTAATTTTGTTTCCAAGTTTCATCTCTTGTATGTCAATGAGGAAGGATGTTTACTTCTGCATCCATCTTATTCTTGGAGTAAATACCATCTCTATTTTTATTTATAATATGACTATCAAATCCATCTTATTTTTGGATCAAAGCACATGTTATAAACCATGAACTAAGGTTCTGCAAGTTGACAAATACACTATGTAATTCAACAGGTGAAACTTCATATTTATTGTGTCATCCTATCACAACCCTACAAAAAAAAATTGACAAATACACTTATGTTTGAGTGCACATACTTTTGATAATTGAAGAAGAAGGTTAGGATATCCAATCATTTATTTAAGGTAATAAGAAATATATGAATCAATAAATTTCATAGTGAGAGTTACGTACGGATGGAGGGATAGGTAAGGAGTGATTATTTGGTACACACAAATATATATATATATATATATATATATATATA
>MU223533.1:1069531-1090531 GCA_018584345.1 Thuja plicata | reverse complement strand
CAAATGGACTCAAGTATTGATAGACAAAAATACAAGCAAATCAAAGATTATAAAATAGAAGTATTTTTATAAATGAGAACATAGAAGAATTAAAATATTATATTATTAAATTCAAAGAGAATAGTCAATTAAATAAAAAATAGTAGAAGTTGGGAAGAAAAATGAAGAAATAAGAAAGATGATGGTAATATACATTCTTTCACAAAGATGAAGGGGAAAAAATGATAATAATAATAACAGAGGATAAAGGTTAAACTAAAAAAAATCTAGTTTTAAAAGATATAACATGTTTCAATCACCACTTAGAATTATTTTCATGGAGCCCACAAAGTGAGTGCCAAACCTTAAATTAGAAAGAAACAAAAAGTACTATAGTCACAAATGTCAAACCCTAATTTATTTTGCCCAAGACAATTTAATCTAACAATATAACAATAAGAATACATTTAGACAAGAGAGTAAAAGAAAATATATTATATTATATTATAATTTATCATAATATAATATAATATAATATAAATTTATTTATAATAAATTATATTTATAAATTTATATTATGTTATTTTAAATAATTATTTAAATGATTAATAATTTATAATTATTTTAGATTATATATAGATAATATATATTATGTTATATATATTCATAATATTTATAAATATATAATATAAATGATATAAACAAATAGATTATATATTAATATCATTATATATATATATAATCTTTATATAAAAATAAATAATATTCTATATTATTTAATATATAAATTGATGGCATGAGTTTTTCCATTAGTATGCAAAGAGAAAATAGTTGTTTGAACTGTCGGTTACACTACACCGAAAGATAGGTTTCAATTCAGACCAAAAGTGGTAAGTATAGAGAAACCCAACGACACAAGTTTTATAGTGTAAACCGAAAGTGCAACCCGAAGATGATACAGAGGAACCCGACAAGTAGGTTACACTATAAACTGAAAGAGAAGAAAAAGAGGAACCCAAAAGAGCAAGGGAGCCTGACAAATAGTTCAACAAAGGAACACCGAAAGATAGACAAATTGATTTCAGAGAAAACCAAGCATCAGACACCGAAAGTCAGTTATATCCCGAGAAAAGTGGATCTGACTTCCACGTCAGATAAAATAGTTATATTTTATATTTAAAGTTTTGATTTGTTTTAAAACTATTTCTTGAGGGACAAGAAACATAATTGTAATTGTTTTAATCAGTCTAACTGATTAAAAACATGCATACTGGGAGATCAAGGTCAAGTTGTAAACCTTTGATCATAGAGTTAATTTTGTAATACATGAAACTAAAAAGGTCAAATCTATTGTATAAATAAATATTGTAATCATTTATTTTGAGGGATGAGAGGATAATTGTAGCCAAGGAGAACATCTATGGATGAGACAGAGAGTTTCAAGAAGCAGAACAACAAAAGATGAATTTGGTTATCAAGAACCAATAATCAAGGCTACCGAGCAACAGAGGCATTAATCAATCACATTAGGTGATACTTTGTACATGTGATTTGTAATGGAACTATAATCAGCAATTCTAGATTGCATACACTCAGGTCAATGAGTTCTTTTGTCTATATTCTAACAAGTGTAGCAAATAGAAGAAATCCTTTCAAGAAAGGTGGATTTAACAATCCTATTATAAATCTCTTAATCGAGTGCACACTAAACAGTGTTGCTAAAGCTCTTAATAGATTAGACCTTAACCAGTCTCCACATAATACTCCTAACAGGGTAGATCATCAGAAGTGATAAAAAATGTAAGCCTTAACTGGTGCAGGGCACCTCCTGAAGATCCTCATTTTGCTTGCTTTCTTGTTTTTAATAAGGTTCATCCTTGCGATCACCCTTGTGTGTGTGTAGTTGTGTGGGTCTTTGATGTAAGGTGAAGGACCTAAGGTGAAGTTATAAACCTAGGTTCCTAAAACCAAAGCTAGACCATGTTTGTTTAAAGTCTTTAAAGTTTGGTTAGAAGTCTTGTTTTAAGTCCTATGTTAGGTTCTTACCTTGTTTTGACCCTCTCCCAGATCCTTGGGGTTGGTGAACTTAACATTCTCCAAATTTAGCAACTTTCCTTCATGATTGCCAAAAGTTGTCTTTATGCAAAATTGCATTAGCAACTTTTGTAAAATATTGCTCGAGAATGAAATTTTCCTTTGTAACTGACCTCATCCACTTTCTAAAGCTTCTAAAATTCTTGGAGGATGCTATTAGGTAAGAGGATGCCTTCCATGAAGGTTAGAAGGCTGTGTGTATGAAGTTTGATGTTTGAGCAAGGAAATAGAAGAGTGTTTTGAGTCATTTTTGCATGGTACAGCCTGGTACAGATTCATTTTGAAGATCCATTTGTAAAAGTTTGTAAATCCTTGAGTCTTCTTGCCTTTCTAGTTTATTTGAGTTTTTTTGTTAAGTTAGTGAAAATTTATACATTTTACTTGGTTGTTGTCTGAGAAACCAAGGCTCTACTACACCAGTGTCAAAGATGTGATCCTAACAGGAGATTTATCCAGTGGATCTCCTCAACCACTTGGAAAATTCTAGTTAGGATAATGGTCTTTAGGAATTTAGAAGATCAGAATCTCATTCTTAGTCCTTCTATTTTTAAGATCAAGCCCTAGGCTAATTATCCCTATGTAATTAGCCTAGTCTGTTGATACAATCACATGCAAGAGTTATATGAGTGTTGTGGGATCGAACCAAGGGTGGTTCTAGACTAATTTGGGGTAGGGGAATCTATCCAAAGCTCTGCATTTCATCCATGAACCCACCTTCTATCACTTTCCTAACAAACCAAGCCTAAACTAGCTAATTAGGTTTGTGTGTTTTGTGAGAGCTTAGGGGTGCAGAAGTGGAGTGAAGTGCTAATGCTTTTGGGGGTTTAAAAAATCCATAAAGGGTGTCTAGAAAACTAATTAGATCCCCTAGATCCCACTTTCACAAGAATTTAAGTCCCAAAAACCACTGGTTAGGGCTACAAGGAATCCTAAGCTATTTGGGGTCTGACTAACTTTGGGTCTTCAAGACCAAATTTAATGGTGGATTCTTGGTCCCTAGGGTCTGTTAAGAGTCTTCAATCCCTTAGGATAGAGTTTTGAATCCACTGGTGAATTTTTACACCTTATTGTATGGTTTAGGGAAAGTGTCCCTAAAAGAGAAAATTGCTTTGTTCCAAGAGAGAACAAGGGAAGCCTATTGACCCCTTGGGAAAGTCACAAGGTATCCTAAGAAGACTTGTGTGGAGTGATATTGATCAAATTTGAAGTTTCAAGAAGCATCAAAGAGTTAGGGCCCATTAAGGTCTTCTTGCAGTGCTCTCTGCATCAGGTGGTATCAGAGCCTGCCAAGATCTTGGAAGGAGTGAAGAATGGCTGAGGGAATAGAAATTTCTCTAGAGGAAGAAGTTCCCACTAGAATCACTAATGTGGAATTGGAAAAAATTGTCAGGGAACAAGTAGCCAAGAACAAGAGGATGGAAGAGGAGATAAGGAAGTTGAAAGACCTCCAAATAGAGAAGGAGGAAGGAGAAGAAGAAGAGGAAGAAGAATAAGAAGAAGAGAAGGAGAAAGATGAGACAAAGAACATGCCTAAAAACCAATTAAAACTTCTTGAAGATCTTGAAAGAGTTGGAAGAAGGGATCAGAAATCATACATGCCCATGTTTTGTGGGAAAATGGATCCTGAAGAATGCATGGATTGGGTGGAAGCTTTGGAGATCTAATTTGAGTATGACAACAACTCTGAGAATCAAAAGGTTAAGGTTGAAAAATCCAGAATGAGAGGTCCTGCTTTGAGTTGGTGGAACTTTCTACAAAATGAAAGAGTGGAGGATGGAAGGAATCCTATCTCAACATGGAAGAAGATGCTAGTTTAAGTCAAGAAGCAGTTTGTACCTGAAGACTACGAGATCACCCTCCACAAGAAGCTAAAAAATCTTAGATAGAAGGACCTTGATGTGAGTGGGTATACTAAGGAATTTCACAAGATGACCTTGAAGGCAAGAGTTCCTGAAAGTGAGAAGCACAAACTTTCAAGGTATATGAACAAACTAAAATACAGTATCCAAGATGAGATGAGTTTTTTTAACCCTGAATCAGTACATAAATGTTTTCAAATGATATTAAAATTTGAAGAAAAGAAGAAGAGAAGGGGAGAACAAAATAATAGAGGAAGAGGGAATAAATTTAGGGGAAGAGGTAGATTCAATGGTAGAGGACCATTCCAAATAGGTCAAGGGGAGTTTAATCAACATGAGTCAGAAGGAGAGCACAATAATAGAAACAGTTTCAGAGGGAGGAGATCCAATAGTAGAGGAAGATTTGGAGGAAGAGGACCTAGTGTCTTCATAGGGAAGTGTTTTACATGTAATCAAGTTGGACACCAGTCCTTTAGATGTCCTAAAAAGAGTGGCACCAGCAGACAAGGAGGGGATAGAAGAGTACAACTTACCCAAGAGGATGATAACCAAAGTGTATCCTCTTATCACTCTACAACTTCAAGGCCTGCAAATCCAGAGAAAGGAGAATGTTTAATGATGAAAAGGACACTCCTAAGAGTACCTACTCCTGCAGAACCACCTCAAAGGAAGTCATTATTCAGAATAAGCTGCAAGGTGAACAGTAAGGTATGAAAGGTTATAGTTGATTCTAGGTCTATAGATAATATTGCATCTAGGGAGTTAGTCACTAAACTAAAGTTGCATGTAATTCCTCATCCTTTCCCTTATAAGGCTTCTTGGTTGACATAAGAAAAGAAAACCATTATCAATGAGCAGGTTTGGGTAGATTTCAAGATAGGGGAGTATACAGACATGGTTCTATGTGATATTACAAAGATGGATTCATGTCATCTATTATTTGGGAGGCCTTGGAAATATTATGTAGATGCTAGGCATAATGGAAAATATAATGTTTATACTATAACTAAGGATGTTGAATAGGTAATGAACCCACTCCTTGACTGTGAGAAAGAAAAACATACTACTAGTAGTGTCTTGCACATAGGAGAAAAGGAATTCATGAAAGTACTAAAGAAGAAGGATAGCCCTTTTTATGCCCTAGTAGTGAGGCCAAAAAACACACCTTTGAAGGAGTCCAAAGTTCAAATCCCCACAAGGGATGTAGGCCCCAAAGAAATGAAGGCAATGTTAGACCAGTATAGAGGTATCATTGTTGAGAACACACCAGAGTATTTGCCACCTCAAAGGGAAATAAGTCATTGTATAGACTTCATACCAGGGGCTACTCTTCCCAATAAGGCAGCATATAAGATGACCCCTGAATAGAGTCAAGAGGTAGAAAGGCAGATTGAAGAATTATTGTCAAAAGTTCTCATTAGGAAGAGTGTGAGTCCTTGTGTTTTCCCAGCAGTCCTAGAACCGAAGAAAGAAGGCACGTGGAGATTATGTACAGATTCTAGGGAAATCAATAGGATAACCATCAGATATAGGTTTCCTATGCCTAGAATAGAGGATTTGATGGACTGTTTTGGGGGTGCAAGTTACTATTCCAAGACAGATCTCAAAAGTGGCTATCATCATATAAGAATCAGAGGGGGAGATGAATGGAAGACAGCATTTAAGACCATAGAAGGCCTCTGTGATTGTCTTGTGATTCCTTTTGGCCTTTCCAATGCTCCAAGCACCTTTATGAGATTGATGAATGAAGTATTGAAACCTTTTCTTAACAAATTTATTGTTGTGTACCTTGATGACATTTTGATCTTTAGCAGGAGCAAGGAAGAACATCTCAAGAATTTGGATGTGGTGATGAGGAAACTCCATGAGAAAAATTTAAAAATCAATATAGATAAGTGTGTATTTCTTCAAGAAGAACTTGTGTTCTTGGGCTTTGTGATCTCCAAAAATAGTCTCAAGATGGACCTTACCAAAGTTGAAGCCATCCTTAATTGGCCACCTCCTACTACTCCATCAGAGGTAAAACAAATTCATGGCCTATATAGCTTTTATAGAAAATACATCAGAAACTTTAGTGGCATATGTGCTCCCATTATTAACACTATTAAAGGTGGAAGAAAATGCATATTTTCATGGACTAATGAAGCTAATGAGTCCTTTGAGTTGCTAAAGAAGAAAATTGTAGAGCAACCTGTCCTAGTCCTACCAGAATTTCACAAGGTATTCATAGTTGAATGTGATGCAAGAAACAAATCCATTGGAGGAGTCTTTATCCAATAAGGAAGACCAGTTGCTTTTTCAGTGAGAATCTCAATGAAGCTAAACAAAAATATTCCACTTATGATCTTGAAATGTATGCAATGGTTGAATCACTTAGGAAATGGAGGCATTATTTATTTCCCAAGGAGTTTGTTTTTTTTACTGATAACCATGCACTTAGCTTTCTAAACAAGTAGGAGAAACTAAATCACAGACATGTGAAGTAGATGGATTTCTTGCAGTCTTACACATTTTCCATCAAGCATAAAAAAAGGGGTTGTGAACAAAGTTTATGATGCTCTCAGTAGGATACATTTTACCACTCAATAAATCCAGTTAGAGAGTGTTGGGGTCCATGCCATGAAGGATATATATGTTGAAGATGAAGATTTTAAAGAAGCTTATCAGATTTGCATTGAGATGACAGACATATACCATACTTATTTCTCTAAATTTATTGTGCAAGATGGTCTTCTTTTCAAAGGTAGTTCTTTATGTGTCCCAAAGGGATCTATGAGGGAGAAAATTATTAAAGAAAAGAAATGTGGAAGCCTAGCTGGTCACTTTGGAGTAGACAAAACTTTGGAGCTAGTTAGGAGATTCTACCACTAGCCCAAATTGCAGACAAATGTTACAAATTTTGTGGAAAGTTGTTCAGTTTTCCAACAAGCCAAAGGACACACATCCAATGTTGGACTATACACTCCTTTACCCATCCCTTCCAAACCATGGGATTCAGTAAGTATGGACTTTTTCCTAGGTCTTCCAAAGACCAAGTCTAGATTTGATAGCATTTATGTTGTAGTTGACAGATTTTCAAAAATGGCACACTTTATCCCTTGTAGGACAACTCATGATGCATCTCATATAGCAGGGTTGTTCTTCAGAGAGGTTTTAAGACTCCATGGACTCCCATTATCCATCATATCAGATAGGGATCCTAACTTCTTAGGTCACTTTTGGAGGACATTATGGAGAAAACTAGGAACAAATATTTCTCTGTCATCTGCATATCATCCACAGTTTGATGGTCAGAAATAAGTCATCAATAGATCCCTTTTCAACCTTCTAAGATGCCTCACATGGGAACATGGGTCCACTTGGGATACCATTATACCACAAGCAGATTTCTCATTCAATGATTCAGTAAATCGGAGCACTGGTTTAACTCCATTCCATATTGTCTATGGCACTCACCCTAGAGGAGTATTGGAACTCAGGGATATCAAAGAAATGGAAAAAAGTGTTGGGATTATTGGAATGATGTACTAAGAGCGGAGGGGTGAATCAGTACCTCTAAAACTTTTTATGTGGTTGGCCCATTTAACCTTTGTGTCATCAGATTTGTATATTCATATCTATCTATTTATCATTCTTTATGTATGTGAAATCATAATATAAGTTATTTGCAAGTGTAAACATTTAAGAAACATACATGAAATTAAATAACACATAACACATGATATGATATCATAGAAAACTCTTGTTAGGAAGTAAAAACTATGGTGGGGATGTCTACCCACAAAACTTCACTATCTGCAGATAAGAAGGGAGCTGGTTAAGGCTTACAATTTGATCACTTCTGATGATCTACCCTATTAGGAGTAGTATAGTGGAGAGATGTTAGGATCTACTTCATTTGAAGCTTTAGAAACACCATTAGGTGTGCACTCTATTAAGAGATTTATCAAAGAGCTCTTAAGTCCACCTTCTACAAAAGGATTTTAGATGTGATGCACTTGTTAGAATGCAACTACAATATAAATGTTGATCTGATAGTATATGAAATCTCTAATTGCTAATAACATATCATATAAATCTTATAATGTATATGTAATCACCTTGAGTGATTTGAATAATACCTTGTCTTTGCTCGTCGGTAGCCTTGTTTGTGTTCTTGATAACTGATATAACATATTTCTGAACTTTGCATGAATTATCTTTTGTTGCTTAGACGCTCTCCATGGCTACAATCATTTATCCAAGTTACTTCATGTCTTCTATTACAAATGATTGAACATCTATTTATACTAGTTTCTAGGTATATTCTTGATTCACGCTTTTCAAATTAACTCTAGATCTGAGGTTTACAACTTGACCTTGATCTTTAGTTAGTTATGTTTTAGATCCATTAGGATGCTTTAAAACATTTACAATATACTTGCTTGACCCTCAAGTAAATTTTTAAAACAAATAAAATCTCTATAAATATAATTATAATATTTTATCTGATGTGTAAAGTCAGATCCACTTTTTGCGGGTTTTGTAACTGACTGTCGGTTCTGATGGTCGGTCTGCTCTGTAAGTCTGTCGGTTTTCTTTCATTATTTTCTTTGTCAGTTTTTCACTTCGTTGGTGTCCCTTTATTGAACTGTTCGTCAGGTTCCTGCCTTTTCTGCTCTATCGACGATGTTCACAAAACTATATTGTCGGTTATGTCCTTTATGCTTTGTTGTCATTTGAACACTAGTCAGTGTTCATCAGGCAATTCTATACTTAGAATTTTCATGATAGACATTGTCATCTTGTCAGGTATGTTTTTTGTCCATCAGTTATGCCTATATCGATGACCTTTATCATGTTTTTCACTTAAATTATACTAATGGAAAAACTTAATGTCATCAAAAAGAACTACACTAGCTGAAGACTTTACTGAGGTGATGAAGAATATACATGATTAGGTGCAGATCAAATTGAAGCATACCACTGAGAAATATAAAGCCCATGTTAAAAAGTAGAGGAGAGATCTACAATTCAAGGTGGGAGACTTAGTGATGATCCACCTCAAGAAGGAGAGACTTCCCAAAGAGAAATACACAAAGCTTATTATGAAAAATCTTGGCCCTTTCAAGATTCTAAAGAAGTGTGGCAACAATGCCTATAGAATTGATCTACCATCTCACATTTGCTTATCACCTATTTTCAATGTTGCAAACATTTATTCTTATAAAGGAGAAGATAGTACTTCTGATATTGTAAGTACTACAAAACCTCCTACACTCCAACCACTCAAGGACATACCACAAGCAACTCCTCCTAAGATTGAAACCATTCTAGACAAAAGAGTGAATAATAAAACTAAAGGGGCACTTACTATGAGTACTTGGTTAAATGGAAACACCAACCAGTTGAAGATGCTACTTGGATGTGATGGAGTTGATGAAGAACAACCCCACAGCTCCCAAGAATCCCTGCATGCAAACACCTGTCACAAAAAGAGAGAAAAAGCTATGGAGGCATGTAATCACAGATCTGAGAAAGAGAAGCCATGATTGAGAAAAATAGATGAGAGAGAAAAATCTCAATGCAATAATCTATTATCCAATAAGTGAAATGAGTAAAATACAAATAGGGAATCCTTATAAAAGGATACCAAAACCCTAAAGGTAAAAACCCTAAAGAATAATAAGATGCCTAAGTTTAACTTAAGCGTAGAGTAAAATAGACTAATAATTAAATTAATTAATTATTAGCTATAATATGACAACTCTAACACCCCCCTTAAGTGTAACTTAGGGAGAAGCTAAATAGCTAAGGACTAAAAGATGCATGAAAACAAAATGTAGGAAAGGAACTATGGGTCTCGGTAACTAGGCCTGATCAGGTACCAAAGTACAAGAAATAAACTAGATGAAGGAAACTAAGCCTCCAATCTAGGGAAAGTCCCAAAGAAAGGAACAAGAAAGAGCAAGAAGCATCTCTAAAGCATGAAGCTGCAAACACTGTCAGAAGTAACTACTGGAACCCCCACTGAAATAGTGCATGACCAGGTAGAGAAGACAAAGTCTGAAGAGCTGATCAATTGAAGAGGTGACCTCCAAAAGTAGGAATGAATGAGTGTTTATATAGTAGATGATCCATCTCACTAGAATGCATAGGTGCCTAGCCACTGCATCCACCTAGTACATAGGAACAAAAATAGAATACGTAGATCACTCGACCAAACCAAGGAGGCAATAGAACCAACAAGTGAACCCCCCCATAATGCTGAACAGGGAGAGGGGGACAGGAACACTGAAATGCAATGCCAAAAAATATCTACAGGAAGAAGAATCAGGAACACCAACAGTGCAATAGAAGTAGAAGCACAGGATAAAGGGTGGTGTCACCAACACATAGCATGGGCTAATGTTATGAAAGGTATGCTCACTTGACAAAGGTGGATGAGAACAAAAGGAAAAACATCATAACCCCCCATGGCACTTTATAACTAAGTGCGAGTACAAAAAACACATAAGGTGCTCAAAATCCCAGATATGCAAAAGCAGGCACTTTATCTCAGTGCATTTACATAAAATAAAATGCTACAGAAGAGAAGCAAACAATGCTCAAAAGTCAGAAAGAAGAGTGATCCAGAAGAATAGAAGAAGAGATCCTAGGACCTGTAGAACCCAAGTAATCCATTAGAGTGTGAAAGAGAAAAACTTGGAGGAGAGAGAACCTAGAGAAGAATCTAGAAAAAAGACCTCTACAACTTAATAACTCATAGAACCATCTTTTTGACGATATCTGGTTTGCCAAAAATAGTGTCCAGATGAGCAATATATGGCTCCCGAAAGGTAAAAAATAGACATCAGACTTTCACAGAAAAAAAACACTATCAAAATAGCATAGCCAAAAAATCAAACCACCATAATCAGAAAGAGCTTTCCGACGATATAGAGAAGTCCAAAAAAGGCCTCTGTATGCTCCAGATAGAGCGAAAACAGTGTCAAGAGGTCAGAAGGGCTCCAAAAAGCAAATTTTAAGCCCCTGGGGCTAAAAAATCCCAAGCCTCTGGGTGCATGGCACACGCAAGGGGCTAAACCAAAGCCCTCAATCATCCATATGACTGCCGCTGGGCTAAAATAAGTTTCAGGGCTTAAAAACCCATCGGGTGACAGTGGAGCCAGGCGGTGGTGGACTCCGAAGTGGAGGGCGCCAGTGGGGCCAGGAGCTGTGGGTGCCAGAGTGGAGCGGGGGCAACGACGATGGGTAGGGCACAAGGCGGCGGGGGCCGCGTGGTGGGTGGAGCGAGCTGTGGGCGCTGGAGGAGGTGTCACCACTGGTGGTGGGGTCGGGAGTGCCGGTGAAGCCCACAAGGCCAATAGGAGGTGCTACAGGTGGGGGCCGGGCTGTGGTGGTGCGACGGCGGCCCATTTAAATTTTCACTGGCCGCGCATAAAATTTGCAAAAAAAATCTTTTTTTTTTTAATTTTTCTTGGTTTCCATGCCCGTATGGCACTGAAAACCAAAAAAATTTTGCCTCAGAGCCAAGTTGTCCAAAATAGACAAATTTATATGGATTCTGGGGTTTTTGGGCGCTCTGAGCATAATGATAATGTCTGTTTGAGCCTCAAATGACCAAAAACAAAGGTCCCCCTAAATCCACATAAAAATCTTTTGAAACATATAGATCTGAAGAACACGACCAAACCCTCTCAAATAATGAACAGGGGCATAAAGATCTAAAGCTCTGATACCATGATGGAGTTGACGAAGAACAACCCCACAGCTCCCAAGAATCCCTGCATGCAAGCACCTGTCACAGAAAGAGAGAAAAATCTATGGAGGCATGTAATCACAGATTTGAGAAAGAGAAGCCATGATTGAGAAAAATAGATGAGAGAGAAAAATCTCAATGCAATAATCTATTATCTAATAAGTGAAATGAGTAAAATACAAACAGGGAATCCTTATAAAAGGATACCGAAACCCTAAAGGTGAAAACCCTAAAGAATAATAAGATGCCTAAGTTTAACTTAAGCGTAGAGTATAATAGACTAATAATTAAATAAATAAATTATTAGCTATAATATGACAACTCTAACAGGATGTACCCTGAAGACATTCTGAAGACAGGTTATTCACTTGAAGAATCCACAACTCAAGAGACTTGAGTTATTTTTTTCATGAGGAGTATGGTGCAGGGAACCTCCTAAAGATCCTCATTTTTCTTGATTTCATGTTTGTAATAAGGTGCATCCTTGAGATCACCCTTGTGTGTGTATTTGTGTGGGTCTTTGATGTAAGGTGAAGCTATAAACCTAGGTTCCTAAAACCAGAGCTAGACCATGTTTGTTTAAAGTCTTTAAAGTTTGGTTAGAAGTATTTTTTTAAGTCCTTAGTTAGGTTCTTACCTTTTTTTTACCCTCTCCCACATCCTTGGGGTCGGTGACCTTAACATTCTTCAAATTTAGCAACTTTCCTTCATGATTGCCAAAAGTTGTCTTTTTGCAAAGTTGCATTAGCAACTTTTGCAAAATGTTGCTCGAGAATGAACAACTCCTTTGTAACCAACCTCGCCCACTTTCTAAAGCTTTTCAAATACTTGGAGGATTCTATTAGGTAAGAGGATTCCTTCCATGAAGGTTAGAAGACTGTGTGTATGAAGTTTGATGTTTGAGCAAGGAAATTGAAGACTGTTTTGAGTCATTTTTGCATGGTATGGCCTGGTACAGATTCATTTTGAAGATCCATTTGTTAATTAACTAAAAAATTTAGAGGTACTGATTCACCCCTCCCCTCTCAGTACATACTTCCCATTATTTTCAACAATTGGTATCAGAGCTAGATCTCTTATTTGGAAAGTTTAAAGACTTGAGAGAAAAGATCATACAATGGAGAAGTACAGGCTTGACAAGAGTATTGAGAATCAGAAGTTAGAGATATAGATCTTCTTTGAACAATATAAAGAAGCTAGAATTAAGATGAGATAATTTTTGGATGAAATAAAGATTATGGCATCTCGTTGTAATAAAACAGACTACCATGAAGAAGAGATACCATATCTATTTGAGTCTTTAGGATCTACAACTAGAAAAGCATCAAACACTTTAGAAGAAATAATCACAAGCTTAAATGAAATCAATCAACATCTAGATGGAAAACTAAAATCTCCATAAATCGGTCAAGAGACATAGATGGTAAGAATTATTGATGTCATAAACAATGCTAGACAAGCTGATCAAGAAAGAACACTAGCTATCGATGACAGAAGGAAGATTACTGAAAACTACAAGAGAAAGAGTCAGCAATACAAAGACTTATAGAACATCGTCATGAGACCACAAATCAGATTATTCTTATGAGTCAAGAGGCAAACATAATGAATACAAAACTCATTGAAATAATTGAAGCTATTGGTGAGCTAAGAGAAGAAAATGAAAAGTTGAAACATGAAGTGAGAATTCAGCAACAGCATAATAAAATAATCAAGAGAGATGAAGAAAGCAACAAAAGGATGGATGACTTTCTAGATGGAAAAAGAAGAGTCAACAACAATACCAGACTAGGGTATACCGAAAATGAAGAATCACGAAACCAAGCTGATCCAAAGAATGTCTATGCAAATCCAAGACCAAGAATGTTGACATGCTATCACTATGGAAGGCTAGGCCACACATCAAATGTTTGTAGGAAAAAAATGATATAAACCTACATGGACAAATACTATCCTACTTGAAAAATGCATGGGCATACATCTCTTGAATGCTAGAAAAATAAAAGGCAAGCATGGAAGCCTAAATAAAATGAAACTACCTATCAACCGAAAAGAGTCAGTAACCAATATGTTTGGGATTACAACACATGGGAAAACTATACAACATGTGGAAGATTTGGTCACATAGCTACAAACTATATGAGACAATGGACAAGAAAGTGTAGGAGCTGGACCAACCCCAGAATGGCATGTTTACATTGTCATAAAGTTGGTCATTTGAAGAAAGATTGCAGAGACCGAATGACAAATACCAGCACCTTTGCCAATGGAAACACCATTAAAGACAACAGGAAGATGAGAAACAAAATGTGGACAAAAGCTACAAATACTGATGAAGCTGGACTGAGAAATGCAATTAGTGACACCTTATCCAATGGTTCTGGTGACATCACCACCCCACCTAAGCAGAACAAGTAAGTATGGAACTGCATTATACCAAGTTATATTTTGCATCAGTTCCATTATACATTAATGAAATGCCAAAGTAGAATAATTAAATATGCACTATGGTATTACTTGTTATAAATCTTTGAATATAATTTCATCAGTCAATGCATACTAAAAATCATCAGTGTACATACAAATCTAAAGTTTCCTACACTTACCAAGAATCATCGGTTAACATTAAAAATCTAAAGTTTCTAGTCTAAACTGAGATCTATCGGTAATCATGAAATTTGACATGTTGTCTTCGCCAAACACTGAAATCTATCGGTTGATGTAATAAGATGATAGCTTCCCTGATGCATCACACTCTCACCAAGAATGTTACTTGTGTATCACCCGATGACTCTATTTTCACACACTGATAAGTGGTTGAGCATTAATGACTTGACTTAGGGCAAAGTCTATAAATAGATGATGGAAGGGTTTCATTATTAACACAGTGACCAAAGCAAAGAGACAAAGTGAAACCTGAGCACAAAGAAAACCACTTATAAATTGCCTACAACTCGACTCCCTACACTCCAAACATATTCCTAATAGCTACAAAGGTTGAAGTAAGTAACAGAGATAACCAAGAACTCTACTTTCATTTATGGGAAAAAGCCCTAATTTGAGAATCGATGGCAACTATGTCTAGAACCTCCAAGCTCAAGAATGATAAGAAGAACAAGGTCAATATTATCAAGAATTCCACCTATGAAGAACCTCATTACAAGATATGTCCCAAGGTTTCTTCACAACCTGACAATGCTGGTGCATTCTCCAATATAGTAGCTAGGGTTTTTCTCGTCAAAGACATCAGAGCTTATATACACTACAAGATAGCAGAAATAGGAGACCTAGAAGTTGAGAAAGCTTTCAAGAAGCTTTGCAATGATGATGACACTATCAAGGAAGAGAAAAAAAACATTGAAGTAAAAGGGCTCACGCATGCCTTACTATTCATGAAGGAATTCAAGACTGAATCAATTTGGTTAGTACTGAGCAGGATACATGACCAACAATTATGGCTGGATGAGAGAAAACTGATAACCAAGGCCATTATACATGTTGTTACTGGTTATCCAATAACCGATAAAGTAAAGTAATTAAAGCACCCACCTAAATCTGACATTGAAAAGAATATAGGAGCAGCATGGGATGGAAGAGAACTAAAGGTATCCACCATCATTGATGATGAAGTAAAATTTGGAGCATGTGTCTTAGGATAAAAGTTCTTTCAAGCTAGCAGGATGAATAGTATTGAATCCAAAGCAGTGGATACATCATATAAGATTTTCAAGAAAAGATTGTAGTTGAACCTATCATGGTTCAACTATTGGCAGTTCATACTCAGGCAATTAGATGAGAACATGAAGATAATAAGAAATGAAAAGTCTAATTCATGTAAGTTTGGTTCACTTATCATGTGTATATTCTTCTATTTCCAAGAATCCTTCCTATCTATAGGCAATCTCAAATGGGACACTACAAGACCAGTGAACACACAGATTAGTGAGTTCATCAAATCACTAGGAGATAACTTTGAATTAGTCATGGATAAATATTTTGTTGGATTCAAAGAAAGAATGCAAAAAATATTGAGAATTCCAGAGCATTTAGTAGAAAAATACAAGACTAAAATATGTGTTATGGTGGAAACTGACTACACCTACATCAAGCTAGATGTACTGAGGATAGCATGGCTAGCACCACTTGATTATGAGGTGAACATAGATCAAGCATCAAATTATATTCTAGCATTAATTAATGAACCATTGGATAAATCAAAACCTAAGTTTTGAACTTATGAGGAAGCCAAAGAAATTATTAAAACTGGCTTAGTTGTGAAAAAGATTGACAGGAAGAAAGATGAGATGGTTAAGAACTTGAAGAAAAATCTATCAATGAATGAAGAGAAAAATAGAACAAAAAGAAGGAACTAAGGGTCAGTCACCCGTTAGTGAAGTTGAGAAGGAAAGTGACTCAGAATCCATAGAGTATGATTCACCATGTCTAGCACCAGCTAAGAAACCTAGGGTTATTGTTGCATCTACGACTAGGAGTCAGATAGAAAAGGATGCAATTCCTTCACCAATAAAGAAAGGTCAAGCAAGGACCTACAAAAGAAATCCACAAACAAGGAAGAAAGGCCCAACAAAAAGAAGAAAGTTCCTCAGAACAAGCGAAGACATTGAGGACACAGAAAAGGATGAACAATTTGTACAAGATACCAAGATCACACTACCTACTACAATTGATGAGGTATGTGCTTCTATTATCAAATTGGGTATATAAAATGATCAAAAGATTAATAAATGGCTAACATTGGATCCCAAGGATCAAAATAAGATAGAAGAGGCACTTATCACAATGATGTGTGCATTCAAATATGTTCCAATATAATTAGCAGATAATATGCCAAAAGAACTTCAGAATATATTGTCGGTGAGATGGAAATTTGCTTTACACTCTGAGAAATAGATTAGGGAAAGAGCCATAGTTTTTGTCATGCCTCCCGAATCTAAAATGGAGGAGATTGAAGAGATGATGAAGAAACACTCCAAAATTTTCTCACCAAAGTTAAGACCCTACCAAGTGCTTAAAGGACATCTAATAGAGCTAGACAGGAAGAGTGAACCTGAATGGAGAGATATCCTTGATATACCTAAAAAGGATACAAGTCCCGAGCCCCAAATAGCTCCTACCGACAAACAATAGAACAAAGATGATCAGGCTAAACAGAGCCCCAAACATATTATTATTACTGATGAAGATGTCAATGAAGAGTCATTGAACACACAAGCCAACAAGGATATGGATGTTGTAGATGAGACATGTCCCAATAATACAATCATTAACATTACCAAAGAAAATCATATAGATGAGATATAGAAAGATGAAGATGTCACTATTGTCCAAGACCAAACTGATGAACAGGACACTACAACAAATTATGCATAGGTAGACACACCATAACAGATTCCACTATTGATACAAGCTATCAATATTATCTTGGAGAAGGAGAAATTACCTGACAAGGAAACAAACATACCCAAGGATAAGGGTAATGATGAGTAGTAAGATACAACCGATGAATAGGTAGTCATTGGTGGAGAACATAAAGATGGAAATCACACCAAAAAGAAAGCATAGATAAAAGATACAGACAAAGTGCAAAAAGAGAAAGGTGAACAAGATAAGACAGTTGATACCACTCCTAAGGAAACCAAATGAGATGTTGCAGATGCAATGAAGGTTGATAAGGAGACATCCTCAGACAACCAAAAGGCAAACCCTGAGCTATAGGAAAAAGGTACAACACCACAGAAGCCTTCCTCTAGCACATCAGACCAAGCAGAGAAGCTAGTTATGGTTCTACATATAAGTGCATCTCAAAAGAAAAAAGAAGAAAACAAAGAATAATAAGTTGGAGGTCACACTTGATGAGATCATAGAAATACCAAAGTGTGATCGACCTACTTTAGATTTTGAATCACTCCAAGAATATGGAGAAATTTGTCAAAGGAAAGCTTTGCAAGAAAAGCTTAAAAAGCAGCACAGAGACTCCTTAGTATTTCAGACCACAAGGGATATCTTAAATCAGATAGTTCCCGACATATATGTTGATCACAATGCACCTATCCTAGATCAACTTGTCATTCTCACTAATGCCATCATGACACAGAATGTGGATGCAGAAAAGGCGATTGAGGAACAAGCAGAATAGAAGTTCCAATACAAATTGACAGAAAAGATTAGCCAAGAAGTAGAAAAAAATAAGGTAAATCTTTTAGAACTAACAACTGAATTAGATCCAAACATTACTTAAGCTATTTCCTTAATTCAAAAGCTATACACTTTGGAGAAATTCACTAAGGATAATAGGGATAAGATTGCAAAGATCTATTCTAATCTGAATGCAAGTGCAAAAAGTCTAACCATAGATGCAAATGCAATCAAACAACATTATGAGAAGATAATTGAAATCAAACGATTAAGACAAGAACTTTGGGAAGAAAAATCACAATTCAGAGAAGAGATTACCGAGCTACAAGCTCAACTTTTACCAAACATCACACTTCTGCAATAGCACATAAGTTTGGCAAGACAGCTAATTGTCACTCTCGAGATGTCTATAGCAGACAGCATCTACGACATGCATGCCAAGATTACACTCGAGCATATGGCTCTTGAGAATCTAAATGAGAAATGGGAGAAGATGATGGAGGAAATGAAGACCTCTCACTCTCATATTTTTGATAAGTTTTAAGTATACACCTTTTCCCTTACTATCAAAAAAGGGGGAAAATGATATGTACAAAGCATATAGTAAAGGGGAAAATGATGTATAACACAAAGGGAAAAGACAAGGTAAAAAGGAAATATAGTATATAGGCAAGTATACATGTATATACTTATACTATACCAACATATGCATAGGGGGACTCATGAAATGACTAAGTTAAACACATGGTGTATATACTAAACACTTTAGTATTTTTCACATATCAGTTTTTGATACTATTGTCAAAAGGGGAGATTGATGACATAATTTTTTGTTAGTAATAACTAAGAGGGGGGGTGAATCAATGGCCTCAAAAATATTCCAATAATCAACCCAAAAACTTAGTACCACAATATTAAGCCTCTAGTTATCTTCAGTCCTATAAGATGAATGCCTTCAAATACAATTATCAAATTACTACTGCTCAAAATGCTTTGTTAAACCTTATACTGTATGTTTATTGAATAGCAGTATGTTAATTTACCAAAAGACAGTAAATTATCTAGAGTATACTAATCAATCCATATTAGCTATGTGTAATGCAAAACACTAAAGTAATGACTCATAAACACATTGACATGTGGATTTTTAAAGTGGAAATCATGTTAAGGGAAAAACCACTTGGGACCGGTAACCCAAAAATTTCACTCTTCTGAAGTGAGCTCAGTGAAGATCCAACCCTGTTAAAGGTTACAAACACACTGCTAGGTGTGACCTTGTTAGAGGATTTAAAAGTTTAGTCTGTCACTTGATATCGGGAATCTCTATGCTACCATCCTTGATTAAACACTCACTTGTCCTATCAATAGGTATTTGGCATCTCGTGATATCTTTATGATCAAACTTTTTGATACTCCTTGGGATGTATCTCAATACAAAAAGGATCTTTAAATTCTGCTTGGTTAAGAGACTTTTTGAATCAATGGTTAAACTAAAACAGTATGATCTGTTCACATATACAACTTTATACTTGCAGATTTTCAGATCTATTATAATCTCATAAAACTAATATGATCAATGTATCCCTTTTTATACCTTTGCTCAAATTTACTTCTGCTCGGTGATGTTGTGCTCTGTTGCTCGGTGTCTGCAAAAAAAATTTAGCTCTTTCCTCAACTTGATTGATCAGGACTGTATAAAGTTTCTCTTCATCAGTTTCTCTTCAGCATCCTCTTTTTATTCATTCACCCTCTCAATTTGTAATGAATTAAGTTATCTCTTTTATAGACATGATATCACCATTGTTAGGTTCTTGATTTTCTTGATCTTGGCGTGATCCACAATTTTCTTCAATTAGATTTAAAGAAAAAATCCTATTTTATCTCGTAGAGATCTTCTTTCCAACTGGATCAAAACAACTTTAAATCCTTTACTTATCTCTGTCTTTATCTTTTCGATGAAAATAAAGATAACAACTAGTTAAGTCCATATTTAGCTCTGCCAACTAGATATTTTGTCATTTTGGAACTCAAGTTAATTTTGGTGTTTTAACTCTTTGATATCTTCGGTCAACACTTCAATTCTCCTCGGGCTTCTCCATCGGTTTACACTATGTTTTTGGTCGTCAGTTATTCTTGTGATTCTGCTCGTCGGTAATGCTTGTTGGTGTTCTTTCTTGGGCATCAGTGTAACTTTACTTTCAATGATCTTTGTCCGTCAGGTTCCACTAGTCGTCGGTGTTTGAAGTCACATTGTGAATGCTTGTCTTTTATGCAGTACTGAAAGCATAATACTTATCTGTCTAATTCTCTGAAGTCTTTGACACTTTGATTATAACCGATTAGATTATATCAATTTTACATCAATGACAATACAATCCATTAACTGATTTAATGTCTTGCAGTATCTTTCTTCATTTCGGTGATCAACTTAACATCTTCAAACATTCAATCAGTTACATGTCATCAATCTCTCCCTTTGGCATCGATGGAAACATACTCCATTATCATACTATACTATCACTAATACTATATCAAATATAACAGTTTCATCAAGCTTTCCTATTTTAACTATTACAAATGTCTAGCTTTCGATAAGCTCAAAATAGCTTATATTTGTTTCTTGCAGAATGTTTGTCTTCAATCTTCAATCCCTTCACTGGATAGATGTAGCATCTGATATTTTTGTTTTGATATGTGCTATGCCTTGACTATTCCTCTTCTTGATAATTTATTTTTCCTTTGAAAGATAAATATGAAGGCATTCCCTCATTTACAGATGAATATGAAGGAAAACCCTCATTGACAAATTACGTAATAAAAGGCTTTTCCTTTCAACTTAAATCATGAGTGACACCAAGGGCTATATCTGAAAATTGTGGTGGTGAGACACCTTAAAATATCAGCCTGGAGCTTTGGTTCTTTCTTATATAATTCTTTCATCGATGTTTAATGTTTTTTCTTGTGCACAAAAACCTCTAGAGCAACCCTTGATAATGCTCTTGATATTTATTAGTATGACATGATATAATTTTGTTTAGAAAAAATAGCTTTCTAGTAATATCAAATCTAACTATAGAAAAAACCTTGCCCTAAGCCATCATAAAAATTATAGCAAGAAAATTAATGTTTTAGATCTAATAATTACACATCCCTTGCAGATAACGGAATAAA
>MU223533.1:1027128-1069322 GCA_018584345.1 Thuja plicata | reverse complement strand
TATTTATTTATATATATATATATATATATATATATATATATATATATATATATATATTTATATAACACTCATGTTTAAGCTAAAGTAGTACTTATGCATCTAATCGAAAGGAAAGGGAGAATCTATATCCTACTTACCTAAATCATTTCAAAATACTAACAAAGGTTAGTATAGACTAGACTGACCTACATCACCAGAACATATGTTTTATGCGTTTGTTAATTTGGAACAATCCTTGTCAGTTTTAACTTGTCAGGGTAACTTAAAACGAATGAACGACTTTATACAAGATTACCGAATAGAACATGAGGCTAAAGGACGAAAACCCAACTATAACAATGAATTCTTGAATACAGATAAATATGTCTGACTCCATGATTATATGATGTTTCTATCTATAATTATCTTTAAGCACTGGTAAAGAAAGATGTATTAATCTAAACATGAATACATTGACCATTATATACCCATATATATATACAAGCATCCAATATATGTATATATATATATATATATTATTGTGTATATATATCTATACATAACACTATGTAGGTGATCTGAAATATATATGTTCAAATTGAAGTGAAACAGTAAAATCATCGTATAACCCTACCAACTAATTAACTTCACAAATGAATCCCATCAAAGAAGGTATGCAGAATAGGGTGTCAAAGTGGATAAATATGACCCTATTAATCCAAAGAAGACAATGAATAGTCCAAATTCATGAATATGCTATAAAGGTTAATAGGACATATGAATGTATGTACTGAGGAAATTCAAGACTGCCCAAACCTAGGGCTCAATCCCAACCCAGACATCAAGATCTCCAAAGCCCACAGATCTTGGAGTCCCTATGGCCTGTTTTCCTTCTTCAAGCCTGCAAATCACTAGTTCCCACACTCAGGGTCTCTAAAGCCATCCCTATTCCTGGTAACTCCTTATCTCCTTTACTGTTAGAGCAATGACTAGTCCATACCTCTAGGCTAGTGAATAATGTAAGAAGGTAGGAAAAAGGTGTATTTCCTCTGGATTGAAGGTTTAGGACATTTATTTTTATCCAACTATATCCCACTAGGTAATGATTTGTATGTTAGTCATAGTTTATAAAGCCAAATTTCAAAATAGGATACCCGTAGAGATTTGTCAGTGAGATATGACAGAAATGATTTTCTAGTATTTTGAAGTTTTAGTCTCAACATTTATAAACATGTGTGTGTGTGTGTGTGTGTGTGTGTGTGTGTGTGTGTGTGTGTGTGNATATGTGTGTGTGTGTGTGTGTGTGTGTGTGTGTGTGTGTGTGTGTGTGTGTGTGTGTGTGTGTGTGTGTGTGTGTGTGTGTGTGTGTTATATAGCTCTAAATGTTAACTTATAAATAAAAACATATATTTATGTATGGAACCGATTATGTTTAAAAAAGTGTATATGCCTCCATATTATTTTCTATGATTCAAAGGGTCTCTCTTTAGGGATTAAATATTGATTAATGCAGTGCTCCATGCCCTTGTTACCCCAAGTATTGAATACATTTTTTAAAAGATTATCAGATAATATTTAGCTGAAATGACCACATAGGTAGCCTTGCTATCCTTAAGATACATCTTAACATTTAAGCAAAGGGTCCATGGGGGAAGCAGTCATTCAAGTTAAGACTAAAGCATCGAATAAGATAGCTAATTGAGTAAAACAAGTTGATCAAATTATTTTAAAATTTTAAACTCTGAAAGAAGATACATAGGGTGAAAGAAGTCGAATAATCACTTAACATCTAGAATCTAGATGAACTAGTGGACCAAAGGAAATCATAATGCTCCAACGTTCCTCCTCACCCACTCGAGAAGCATCATCAATTGGAGAAACAATTCTCTGTCTTTTATTTCTATGGTGATTTCCTTCTTCCATCCATACCTCAATAATTTCTTCAGAATCCAAATCTTCAAAGCATATCCTATCTGTTTCCCCTACATCATGATTGTGCCAATAAGAGTAGAACCAGTTACCCACATTAGGAATCCTTAGGTGCATAAAGGCCATTAGGAATTCTAGATTTCTCTTGATAACTAGTTCTCTGGATAGAAAGGCATGAAAATCTTCAACTATCATGATGGGAATGGTTGTGGCTGGCCTCCCATGAATTGTTGGCAGATCATAGAACCTAGGCATATTGATTGTGCAGTCTGGTTTTATATTTTGAATAACTTTATCAATGTTGCCTAGATGTTTCCTTTTGAAAATCCACAAACATAGTTTTCCAATATCCTCTATCCTAGGGTCTACGTAAATGGTCGATGCAATGAACATAGTCAAAATTTTTGTATTGACCATATATCTGTCTGAGCTAGAAAGAAATTATCAGCCTAGGATTCTATACACTGCTATTAGAATAATTTATTGAGAGTTTAACAGGACAAATTTGAGACCCTTAGTTGTGATCTCTCCATCAAAGGCTATCTGAGGATTAGCACTTACTAACTTGATTGGAGTTGTCATAGTGCATCCAATCTCAGATAGCCAAGGATATGCTCCCAAAGATGAAATAGGAGGCTAATAAATAGAAAGGATATCTCCCTCGGTAGGTGAAGAGTTCCCCCATTGTACCGATTGCCTTATTTCAATTCGCCATTTGGGAATTTCTCAAAGAAAAGTGGGAGTAGAGGGAGATGGAATGTCATAAGTTGGAAATGGAGCAGGAGAAGAGGGATTGGAAAGGGAGTAGAGGATAATGGCTTAATTTGATGCTAAAGGTGTGTCATTATCTTGAACATTTTAAAATAAGATTGGGAAGGCTTATCCTTACTAGATACAAGAAATAGGAAAGGGAGGAGTTACTATCTTTCGGCCCCACCTCTTTGTAATCCATAGAAGGCTAAACGGCTTCCCAGAAAGGATGTGCCTTTAAAAATCTAGTGTGAAGAATAAATATTATTATTCCTCTATTATAACTGCAGAATAGAGACACTCCTTTAATCGCAACATATTGGTTTTTAAAATTATTTTCCAATATCCTTGGTTAATATGGTTTAATTGTGATAATATATGTTCATTGTTACAAAGGAATAATGTTCTTGAGCAAAGAAGGTAAAGCTCTAATGCCTATTGTTTGCCTTTGTAATTTTTTATGATTGTTGCATGAAGGGTAACTGTAAGTATGTAAGGATACTAGATATAACCCCTATATATTAATGTAAACATATATGTATATATGCCTTAATATATATACATTTGAATTAAATTTAAGAATATAATTATATATAGATGTTTATATAAATACCTATTTAGCTATATTAATATGTACCTATTTATTGTGTATGGATGTTAATTTGTTATCATCTATAGATATCCCTGAGCTTACTGAAGAGTCATAAGTGTGAGAATTGATAAATAAATGTTTGTCCATGTAAGTGTTGTAAGATAAGAAAAATGAATATATTTGGATTTTGTTTGATTTTTAGGGTTTTTTATTATCCTATCTTACATTTGAAATATTTGATTGATTTGATTTGTTTGTTTATTTAAATGTAGGGGTAAATACCATAATCTCCTTCTATCCTTAGATGTACAAATTAAACATCCAATTTGATTAATCCAAAATGGAAGGATCAATGCATAAAAGAATCCATCATTTGGAAATAAGAATAAAAGAAAGATCTTAATTACCCGTTTATTTATTTGAATGTACAATAGATGTAGAAAGATTGATAACCTTCATTGAAATGGATAGGAGAAATGTACTAACCTTGAAATATTGCAGATCTAGAGAATGCTATTTTTTGAAGCCTGTGTTGAGTTTCTGGAAATCTGAGAGTAGATCTGGAATGGAAACATAGAGAAGAACAAAACCCAGAAATCTTTTTCTATTCTGACACAATTCCAATTTGTACCCTCAATTAAATGTCACCATTGACCCAGAAAGGTTGACCTAGGGTAGAATCAACCTAAAAAGTCTCTGACAGGAATTCTATTTTTGGATCCCAAAAGTTTGCCAAAAAGGGTATCTGAATCTCTATCTTGATCCACTATTCTGAACCTGTACCTACAAGAAAAATGGTTTGTTTTTTGGGGGGGGTGGGTTTGCCTTGGTAAAACCCAAGTTTTGGAATCAACCTCAAAGTATAATTGAAATTGCATAAGTAAAAACAAATTAAATGTACAAATTCACCTTGCTTGTAGAAGTCCTTGTGGCGGATTCAAATCTGTGAATCCACAAGTATGTATGCACCAAAAAGGGATGTAGAATGGAGAATGTAGAATGTAGGATGTCATCAATAAATTTCTTGTAGATCTTCAACACCAATCTTGAATGGGTTCTTGAATTGGAAGAGGCTTGAAGGAAAGTGGATGGAGAAATCTTCAACAAGAGGGCTCCATGGAGCTTGAATCCTTCAATGGCCACCAATGGATCGCCTTGATGAAAATGAGTGCTTGAGAAGTGCTTGAGAATAGATGAATGCTTCAATGGATACTTGTCTTGCTTAAAATATTGCTTCTTCACCTTTGGATCTCACTCTTCAAGTCTTTGAATTCTTGCAATTATGCTTAGTTGATCATGGTTAGAGAAAATGAGAGGAGAAAGCTTCCTTTTATATGAAACTTGGGCACAATATTCTAGAGAGGCCAACATAGAAGAATTAAATTCTAATTGGAAACATGTCCCTAGAAGAGGACCTATATTAAATACAATTTAAGATTTTTTTCTCGAAGACCGAAACAGTCGACCCAGAAGCGGGAATTAACTTTTTCCAAAGACCGACATCTGGAAACCCTGAAATCTTGAAATTTGAATCCCAAGTTTGGAAAGGTTCAATTGTGACCTAGGTCAAGGTTGAGGTCGAACTTGACCCAAAAATTTCAACCTGGACCCTAAGGTCAAAGTCCTAGTTTTTCAGTCTGGGGTGCCAGAAATAGGTTGGAAAAAGTGGAAATGGGGCAGAACAGGGGGATAAAGCCAGATCAAAGTCAGGAACCCATTCAAGGTGCTTAACATGACCCCAAACCACTTACTTAGAAGGATAAACTACTCTACAATGGAAGTGCTTCCATTTTCCAATTATACAAGTGTATATAAATTATATATATTAGACTGATAATATATTTTACAATATTATAACCCTATTCATGTATATATGTATAGACCTAAATGTGAGCCTAAAAATATAAATATGGATATATGTATATATATCTCTAGAACCTAAAATATTTTTTACCTATCTTGGAGTGTTGGTCAAGTATAAAAGTTACAAAATTCTCATAAATCCATACAGAAATAGATGTGTATAAGTGATATATGATTATCCTTACACAAACATAACTAAGCAAACAAGAAATTTTATTCGCTAGTAGTAATATACTATTGATAGTTAAAAAGACATTACAATACCAGTTATGTTTCAAGTGTTTCTGTAGATAATTCTAAAAAAGTCAATTCTTCACCAAAGCTTGCTCAAACTAGTACTACGTACATTCGTATCTTTACCAGTCCTATGTATACAAAACTTTCAAATAGATAAATGAAGAAAACCTGAGATGAGTTCAAAGATTGCACAGGGTTATAACTAGGCTATTCATACCAAACCTAAAAATTTTATATCAGTCCCATCCCATTAAAACTTATGCATCCAGTCACAGCTCCATTTGCCTTCATTTTTCTTGACAATTACAATGGCAACGTCCTCTTCATCCACATCCCCAATTTGTCTTGAACATCATTTTATTGATGGAGCCACAATGTGAAAGTCCTCCATTGTTGTCATCTCAAGGACCTTAGGTATGTCGAAGCCTTCACCTTTCTAGTAATTCAATAGCCAGTCCTTATCAGTGTTGGTCTTGAGTAATTCCCTAAATATGAAGTCCAAATTATGTTTCATCTTAGGCCAATGCTCTTCAAAACACATTTCATCTTTAATTAGTAACATAGGCACTCTCTAGTCATTTGGAATATCCTTTAGATTGTCTATCTCAGTCCTCATGGTAGTTTCTGTGAAAGGGATGGTAAGATCAAGGCTGACACTATAGACCATTTTATCCAGTCCTCCTAGAATGTCAATCACAAAGATGCTCTTTGCAACCTCAATGATATCAACTTTCTCAAACCCAGCAAAGGAAGCCAGAGTGATAAATCCTCCTACAATCGACCCATTGGTTCTAAATGTAAATTCATTGTCAAAGTAACAATCTCCCAAGCCTTTCTCTGTGGCTCACCTCACAACATCTAGGAGTTGGTTTAAAATTTTATTCCAACGCTCCATTTTAATTGTTCCTCAAAATTCCATGGCTCTGGCATCACTCAATACAAAGGTTAATAACCTTGACTCCATCTCCAGACTGACTCGTCTCCCCAAATATCAAACCAATACTTCTTTGGGAAGAGAGGTTAACAATAAGTCTTAATTATAGAGATATCAATCCGAGATATTTAACTCTTCTCATTATTAACCTTTCCTTATCAAATCCCTCAAACTCTACAAAAAAAAAATTTTAAGCTTACACGTATAAAATGTCTTGATCCCAATTAATGCTTCCCTAGCCATTATACCACTATATATCTTGTTAATAAATATCTCTCCTCTAAATAAAATGTTAGCTTACATGGGCTCCTTTAAGTGATCCTAATTCAAAGTGTGTATCTCTAATTTTAGAGATTAAAATACCTCTCAGGATTATACTTATTAAACTAGGAAGAATATTGGCTTGCCTATGATTAAATTGGGGAAGGGTTCGCAAATCTAAGACAAGAGTTTTAGTAATATAACCATATTATGATTACGATGTCAACTAAGGTTTATAAATCATATTAACTACCTCAATAGATGTGTCATGCCTTCGAACCTTGGGAATCATTATACAAGGCCTGAATGTGATTAATATATGAATTATCTAACTCATATAATCCTTGGAGCCATACTACTAAATGATTGACTCTAATTATAATAAGTTTACCTGAGAAAAGGTGGAATAGAAATGATGATGAGTCTATAGTGTTGGGTGAAAACCTTACCTTAGCATGATAATAATAATATAAGGCCCCTACAATGGCATGATTGTTCTAATACGAGTAGAAGGAAGGGTTAGAAACGGATACAAATTTATCTATTTTAAACTTAGAGTTTTATAGATTGATTCAGCATGTTCTTATTATGAACAGGGTGTATATATATATTTATATATGGGTTGGTATATTTGTGTATTTTTCTGTTTGTATGTAAGTATATATATAAGTGTGTTTATATATAAGTATAAAAGTATGAATCTTATTTGATTATGTCAATTTTATTTACTTATGTTTGTATAACCTTTTGTATAATAAAAGGAGTCCAAATTTCATCCTACCACTTTATAACCTATTTTCTCATACCTATTTATTAATACTCCTGAGTTTACCTTGATACAAATCTCAGTAAAATCCTCAAAGTGCTGCAATTTAGCCATAGTCCTCTTAACAATTTTGTAGCACCCTTTCAATATACCGTCGAAGAAAATTGGAGTCAGTTATCATTTGATACCCTTAGGGATGCTTGCGCTTATGAATATCTAAACCTTATGTTGGTTAAAAAAATTTATCTATATATAAGTAAATGTCTATTAATATCTTAGCAAAGGTAAGTATGGATGTGAGGGAGAATAAATACATATACAAAGGGATCAACTAGTATAATTATATGTGTGTGTATAAATATTTGTGTCCCTACATACGTACATATAAATAGACATACATACATACATACAAATATACATACCTATATACATACTTTCATATGTATATACATACATATATGCATACATACATATATACATGCATCCGTACATACATACCTTCCTACATCCCTGCCTAAGGATAGTTATATGTGTGTATAACTTTATATGTAATGGATTCGCACAGAATAATAAGACAATTTAGATGCAATAATCTTTTTAAAGGTATGAATATTGTTATATAACCCTCGATCCATGCCCTCTCTTAACTATAATAAGAGAGGATGATATACAAACTACCTAGATTCAGGAGATACCTAAGACAAAGGAACCTATGCTAAGGTTGATGAGGCTTCAGGGGGTAAGGAGATACCATCTGCTCCTAAATTAGCTAATTCATCAGCCCTTTTGTTTCCTTCCCTATATATATGATTAACTATAATTTTAGAGAATACCTTGCTAAGAGATATTGCTTCTGAAACAAGCGCATTCAGTCTCTAGTTGGGCGTTGATCCTATTCTGAGGGCATTCACTATTATAGTTGAATCCCCTTCAATTTCTAGATTTTTAATTCCTAGATCTTTGCACATTTTTAGTCCTTTACACAAGGCCAAAATTTCCACCCAATTGTTGGTCTCAAACCCTATAGGAGAGGCCAACACTACAATTTCTCTTCCCTCGCTATTATGAATGCAACATCCAATTCCGTTCATTCCAGGATTGCCCTTGGATGCCCCATCAAAGTTTATTTTAAACCAACCATGTTGGGCCAGAGTCCAGACACAACTTTCCCTTCTAGAAGTAGTAATCTTTTCTCCTGGACCAAGGAAGGGTGGAAGGACTAGGCCACCCCAATTTCCTATGATTTTCTCATCCCAAACAGACATCTTTGCCTCTCTTTTTTTCTGACCCCTATTTTTGTTATTAGTAAACTCAATAATACTAGCTTCAATTTTGTTAATTAGTTGTCTCACTTCCATTTTCTCATCCCTAAAAAATCTTCTATTTCTTTCTTTCCATAACTCCCAAATCAGGATTGATGGAGTAGTAATCCATAGGTTAGCATAGATGCTCCCTTTCTTGATTTCTGGCCAATCTTGGAGCATTCCAAGGATGGTGTTGGGAAAGGCAAATTGTCATCCCAGGTTATAGGCTAACCACTTCCAGCACTGGTTTGAATAATTACATGTTAATAAAATATGTTTTAGGTCTTCTTCTTCTTTTATGCATAGGGGACACCTACTAGGTCCTTCAAAACCCATTCTCTTAAATCTATCCACTGTGAGTAATTTTTGGTATAGGTCTATCCAAGTACACAAACCTGCCTTAGGTAGGCAATGTTTATTCCAGCAAATTTTAATCGTCAAGTTTGTTTTAGGCCTAATTTGTTTACTTGTTATTACCCTAAAGCCATCCTTTGTATTATATTCCCCATTATTGGACCCATCCCACACCAAGAATTATATTTTTTTATTAAGAACCAAATGTCTTTTATTTAATAAATCTGTTAGGAGTCTAGCCTTATCCCTAGGAAGATTAAGCTGAGAAAAGTCCTTCCTTTCCCATCCTATGTCATTAGTTTATTCCTTAATGTAATCTTTGACTACTTTACCAAAGGAGGATTCCAATATGGGTCTGGATCTATTACAAGGGGTTTCATCCAATGCCTCATACCCTCCCCAAGAATCAAACCAAAAGAGTGCTTCCTCCCCTATTCCTAAGTTCCAAGTAAGTCTGCCAGAAATAATGAAGTGACGTTCTAGCATGAAATTCCAAATACGAGACCCTCTAGGTGGGTTTTTTTCCCTAAATATATTTATGGGATTATTATCTACAAGATATTTGAATGTTAGAATTTTTTCCCACTTAGCTTGGGGATTTTTATATAGTCTCCAAATAAGTTTGGCTCCTACCACTTAGCCTTGATGTCCAATATTTTTAATGTCTGCACCACCTTCATCTTTTGGGCAGCATACTTTGTCCCATGCAATAAGGGGATATTTCTTATCCTCACCGATTCCTTGCCAAAAGAAGTTCATTAAATGTTTATTTAGTTCTAATTTTTTTTATTAGGGAGATTAATGCAAGCTAACTGATAGATGGGCATTGAGGCTAAGACAGATTTGACCAATGTGGCTCTACCGGCTGAGGAAAGCCACCTGCCTTTCCAAGAATTCATTTTATTTTTTATTTTTTTATATTATTGGATTCCAAAGAGACATTCCTTGTCCCCTTATCTAAGGGGAGACCAAGATATTTACAAGGAAGACATCCTTGACTAAACTTTAGAATTTTACAGATCTGCTTTGCTGTTATATCAGTTATATTAAAGAAGTAGACTTCAGATTTGTCGACATTGATTTCTTGCCCAGAGGCTACGGTGTATGAATCTAAGGTATGTTTAAAGGTTCTCACTTCATTTTCCTCATTAACCCCATATAACATAGTATCATCGACAAATTTTTGATGGGTAGTTGGTTCTAGATTACTCGATATAATAATGCCCTTTAGTAAACCTTCCCTTTTCCTAGATTGAATAGGTCACCCCAAAGCTTCCGCCATAATAGTAAAGAGGTAGGGGGACATCAGGTCACCTTGTCTGATTCCTCTTGAAATCTCAAAAAACCCTTCCAGAGTACCATTTACCAATATAGGTATCATGGGAGTGGATACACATTCGACTATAAGATTGATCCAACTTTTTACAAACCTAAAAGCTTCTAAGAATTTACAAAGGAATCTCCATTCTACTTTATCATAAACCTTTTTGATGTCTAATTTAATCAAAATGCTAGGGGATTTGTTTTTTTGAACCGATTGAATGGCTTCCTAGGCTATTATAACCCCATCATAAATTGATCTCCCAGGGACAAAGCCAGTTTGTTCCTCCATGATCAAAATAGGCAGGAGTTTTTGAATCCTAATGGTCAATGTTTTGGATAATAATTTATATAGGGTATTACAAAGCGCTATTGGTCTAAAATCATTAAGGTTTTCAAGTTTTTTTTTTGGGGGGGGGATCAAGGTTAAAAAGTTATTATTCACTTCTTTCAAAAAATTTCCTAAATTCCTAACTCCTTCCAAAGCCTTTGTGACATCCTTTCCTATGAAATCCTAGCATTTATGATAAAAGCCAGCTGAGAAACCATCAGGACCTAGAGATTTGTCAGGATTCATTCGCATTAATGCCTCCTTAACTTCAGTAATAGTAAATTTTTCTAATAAATATTTATTGATCTGGGGTGTTATTACTTTGGGAATATGTTTAAGGATCTTCTATTGTTCACAAAGATTAGACAAACCTATATTGTTTAGAATATCCTTAAAGTATTTAATGGTTTCTTCTGCTATCTCTTTGGGGTGATGGAGAGTATTCCTGATGTAACACTAGTCTTTCTTCTCCCTAGTTTTCTCTAGGGGTTCCTAGGCCACTCTATTAATGTACTAGGGTTCTTCAACTAACCCTATCCTCCTTAGGATTCTCCTCAAAATATCCTAATCCTTTCAACTAGTGAACACCAACAATGTAGAATCAAAACTCACCATGCTCCTTCATGGGCTTCAAATGGTCTTTCTTGCTCCATCTGCACAAACTGATTCAAATGGATCCCAAAATCTTCCATGTGGAAAGGTAGTCTTCAAGATAGTTTATGTGACCAATTACAATGTCCAAAAACTTATTTTGGATTGAAACCCCAAACAAGTTCCAAATTCCAAGTCAATTACACCCAAAAGATGGCTACTAGCAATAGGCCTAGTTAGGCTCCTTTTCTACAATAACTTATAAAACTCCTTAAGTTATAAAAATAATACCATATCATGATACCCTTTTTCAAGAACCTAAGGATTTTCTAGTTCTTGGCTCCTAGAGGTGTATGTACAGTACCTCCTACAAACATGCCTAAAATTTAGGGTTTTAGGGATTTTCACTATCTACACAAGAAATTGATTTTCTTGGCTAGAAAAGAATCACACAAAAACTTATCCTCCAAGTTAGGGTTCCTTAATTCACCAAAATACCTTTCCACAATCCTTTATTGAAGCAATGAATGCTTTCAATACCTCTAAAATTCTCTGCAACTGCTGGTGATCCCTAGCCATGCATCTCTGGATCGCCTAGGGAATCACCTTATAAATAGCTTCCATGATTTCTTGGGCCCCTCCATTTTAAATAATGTAAATGGAGTCATATTCCATAATCCAAGAGCTCGTGCAAGTTCCGCGATGGAAAATGGATCTATGACCCCATTTGCACACAGTGCCCTATTCAGGACAGCGACTGGACAGAAAACAAAAGAATTTACAAAAGCAACTTAAAATATTCAATATAGAAAAATACCACCACACAAAGTCTTAGAACAATATACATTACCAAAAACAATGCTTACAGAAGTTAATTCAATCCATTACAATATTAGATCCTCACAAATGACACAAACTGTAACTATTATTCCAATACACAATCTGACATAAACTTTCCAACCCTTGTAAATGATCGAGGATAGCCTCATATAGTTGACCAAGGCACTAAAACACCGGTTTTAGAGAGTTAAGGAAATAATTCCATCGAAGTTGCATTCTTGCAACAAATGTTGTCAATGGTGTCAATGACAACATTGACAACTTTTGCAACTTTTTGGATATGTTATCCAAACTTGGTCAAAAGGTGTCCAATCTTTCCCAAATCACTAATTGGGGTGTAAAAACATGAAATATGACCTTTAGTCCCTTTCTTGGCCAAATTTGGCACTAAATCTAGAAAACACCCTAATAGACCTAAATTGGACTCAAAGGTCACTAAGGACCTAATTAGGCTTCCTCATACTTTACACACTACACACTAGGACCTACATGTCCCTTTATTAACCTAGTGGTCTAGCTAGAACCACTACAAACCAAAACATTAAAAGAAGCCCTAGGTTACATTGCACACTTAGCCTACCTAGGTGCTCCTGCACCATACTCCCCAAAAAGGAAAGCTATGTCCCTCCTATGGACAATATATCCTCTGAAATGCCCACCTTCTTGAAGTCTGCCTCTACAATCCATGAGGCCTCTGACTTTGGTCTATCCTTCCACTGAATCAAGTGTTCCATGTAGAATTTATGTCTTGTAGTCTTCTTAACCCTGGAGTCCAGAACATTTTTAGCTACCATCTGTGGTTTGGAGGCAATACAGTAGCCTCAACATCCCCGATGATTCCATGACTGCCCTGATTGATCTCATATATCTTCCCTCTGAACTAGATTAATTCTTGAACATTAAACACCGGAGATATGCTCAAGTCTAATGGTAACTCTATCTTATAGGCATTAGCCCCATATTTGGCTGGGATTTTTCAATGTCCCACCATTTTCATCTGAAGCTTGGTAGGGACACCTTTCTGTAGCCTTGATTTTTTCAATTGAACCATCACAAAGTCACCCACCTCAAACTTAACATCTCTCCTCTTTTCATCAAATTTTAGCTTCAACTTGTGTTGACTATCTTGGATTTTCTTCTTGACTTGTTCTTGTATCTCCTTCATAGTATGGGTGAAGTCCTCAGCATATCCACTTCTATACTCCATACCTCTAAGATCCCTAAGCTCACAAACACCTCTAGGGTGCATGCCATAAACCACCTCAAATGGGTTTCTTCCTATCATTCTATTCTTACTGTCATTGTAAGCATATTCTGCTTGGGGAATGACCACATCCCAATTCTTCCCATACTCCTTATTTAGGCACCTCAATAGGTTACCCAACACCCTATTTACCACCTCATTTTGGCCATCAGTCTGAGGGTGGTAGGCTAAACCAAAAGATAGATTGGTGCCCAATCTAGTCCAAAATGTCCTCCAAAAGTGGCTCATAAATTTCACATCCCTATCTGATACTATGCTCAAAGGAAGACCATGAATCCTCGCAATATCCTTAAAGATCAAATAGGCTATGTGACTAGAATCATTAGTAGTCTTACATGGAATGAAATGCCCCATTTTACTAAATCTATCAATAACTACATAAATTATATCATACCCCTACTTGGTTTTGGGTAGGCTGACAATAAAATCCATACTCACACACTCCCATGGACGGTTAGGGACTGATAAAGGCTGATACAACCCTACATTACTCATTCCTCATTTTGCCTTCATGCAAACAAAACACTGCTCCACATATTTGGTGGCAGCTTTCACCAACTTTGGCCAATGGTAGAAGCTTTGCACAAGCTCTAAGGTCTTGCATGTTCATACCAAAGTGACCACTTAGAGATCCATTATGCTTCTCTTGTATGAGTTTCATCCTCATAGAGCCTCTTGGCACACATAATTGGTTACCCCTGAATAACAGTCCATTTTTTAAAGTAAACTCTGAGAACTTGCTATGAAAATGGTTTTGAAATTCAACACATACCTGATATGCTTCCCCAAATTCCTCATCTGCCTTGTAAAGATCTCTAAAACTATCAATGCCAATTTTATTCAATTGGACTTCTTGGATTGTAAGTAACCTCCGCCTTAAGGCATCTACAATCTTATTGATTTTTCCCTTCTTGTGCTTTATAGTAAATGTGAATGCGTGTAAATACTCCATCCATTTAAAGTGCCTATTGCTTAGTTTCTCCTAATTATTTATGTAGCTAAGAGCTTGATTGTCAGTAAATACCACAAACTCTTTAGGTAATAGATAATGCCTCCATTTTCTTTTCCTCATTCAATTTCTCACTAAAGAAGGCAACTGGCCTACCTTCTTGACTCAATACACCCCCTACTTCTATCCCACTTGCATCACATTCAATAGTGAACAATTTATCAAAGCTTGTCAATTGTAGGAAATTTTGAGTAGCCACTTGTTTCTTCAACAACTCAAAGGCTTTCTCTACTTCTAAGGTCCAACTAAACTTATTTTTGACCCCACCCTTAATAGTATCCATCATTGGTGCACATATTCCACTAAAATTCCTAAAAAACTCACTATAAAATTGTGCAAGGACATGAAAACTCCTTACCTCTATGGTTGTGGTAGGTGGAGGCCTGTTTAGGATAGCAGCAACCTTGTCTTGGTCCATCTTCAAAGACCCTTTAGACACTACAAATCCCAAATACACTAGTTCTTGTTTGAAGAACTCACACTTTTCAAGGTTGATAGCCAATTTCTCTTCATGCAACCTCTTCAATACTACTTCTACATGTCTGATAGGCTCCTCTCTTGTCTTGCTAAATATCAGTATATCATCAAGATATACCACCAAAAAATTCCATGTGACATCCTTGAGCACCTCATTCATGAGCCTCATGAATGTGCTTAGAGCATTAGAGAGGCCAAATGGCATGACCAACCATTCATATAACCCATCCATGGTCTTGAATTTTTTTTTCCATTCATCACCTTCCTTCACCCTGATTTGGTGATACCCACTCTTCAAGTCCACCTTAGTAAATTACATTGCCCCTCCAAGGCAATCCATTAGATCCTCTATCCTAGGTATAGGAAACCTATACCTTATTGTGATCCTATTTATGGCCCTTGAATCTATGCATAGTCTCCATTTTCCTCCCTTCTTGGATGCCAACACAACCGGGACATCACAAGGGATAATACTCTTCTTGATCAAGCCTTGATCCAAGAGTTCTTGTACTTGTCTTTCTACCTCTAGGTTCTGATCAGGAGTAAGCTTGTATGCTTCCTTATTGGGCAGAGATGCCCCTGGCACAAAGTCTATTTGGTGACTTATTTCCCTCTTAGGTGGTAGGGTTGTAGGAGTGCCATCACTCACTATGTCCTTGTACTTCACAAGAAATTCTTGTACCACTGGTGGTAATGGCTCCTTTACTAGTTTTTCTTTCTCCTTGGGTCTTAGAACAATGCCATACCCCTCACTCTCATCATCCTTGATATCTTTCACAAACTCCTTCCCACTACACAACATGAAATTAGGATTCTTTAACTGTGGTTCTTTGTCTTCTAGCAAAGACTGAATCTTGAAATTCTTCCCTCCTTTCTTGAAGGTGATGGAATTCTCCTTCCCATCATATATTGTCCCATTATCAAATTTCCAAGGCCTTCCTAATAGTAAATGGCAAGCATCCATTAGTAGGATGTCACAAAGTAGCTTATCCTTGTATCATGCAATTGAAAACTCAACCTATTTTTGTGCATTGACCAATACACTTTGGCCTTTGTTGAGCCATGTCACCTTATAGGGCTTTACATGAGGTATTTTGGCTAGCTTGAGTTTCACTATTTCATCCTCTAAGATGATATTATATGTGGATCCAGAGTCCCCAATTACTTTACAAACCTTACCAAGAATTTTGCATCTGATTCTAAACAAGGCCCTCCTATGTTTGGGCTCATCCTTGATTGGTTGTCTTATCAGTACTCTCTTGAACATCAAAGTCTCACCCATCTCTAAATATATATGGTCAATCTCAGGTGCTTTGACACTTGAAGTGTCCTCATGAGTATATGCTACCCTTTTTTCAGTATTTGCTGCAGGAGGTTTGTCAGGACATCTATAGGCTGGATGACCTAATTGTCCACAATAATAACACTTCATGGTTGCAAAGTAAGAACTACTCCTACCGCCTCTTCCTCTTTTAGAACCACCATGATTTCCTCTGCCTCTGTTAAAGCCTCCTCTTGAACTACTTTCAGTCTGTTTCTCTGTCAACTTGTTCTCTCCTTGTGACCTTTTCTCACTACCTCTACCGTGGTAGCCTCCTCTTTGACCCCTTTGGTCTCTTCCTCTACCTTTGTTATTCTTGAAGGTAGAGTCACCCTTCTTGTTGTTCTTCTCCTCTACTCTTATGGCCAACTGATGACACTTTTGTATTGTAGTTGGTGTCCATAGGCTAATCTCCTCTTGGATGTTCCACTTCAATCCACCCAAGTATCTAGCCACTTTGATTGAGTCCTCTTCTTGCAATTTAGACCTTAGACACAATATTTGGAATTCCTTAGTGTATGAGGCCACATCTAGGTCTGTTTGTTTCAATTTTTGTCTCTTTCTATGGAGTTGGATTTCATAATCCTCCAGGAGATAATTCTCCTTCAACTTAGTCACCATGGCATTCCAATTTGCTATTGGTTGCTTCCCCATTCTTATCCTCTCATCCTGAAGGTATTTCCACCAAGTCAAAGCTGACTCTCTGAGTCTAGACTTGGCCACCTTAAGATTTTGGGCTTCAATCACACCCTCACATTCAAAATGATTCTCCATTCCTATCTTTCCACTAAAAAAGGGGATTCCTTCTAATGTTTTTCCACCTAATGTTTTGTGGCCTTCAAGAATGGCTCTTCATTCAAGACAGAATCTATGTGAGACCTACATTAGACCGTTATAGTTTTACTATTTTGTTCTCATGTTTTCAGTAGTTTACACTTTGACATACTTTGACTATTGGAGACTTTTTATACATTTGAGGATCGATGGAATCCTGTGTTATATATTCAGTACCTAATTTTGTAATCATGGTACCTTTGAGATGCTTTATGTTCTGTTTTAGTTTTAGCTTATGATTGGTTTTTTATATGGATTTAAATGTATTTAATGTAATATGATGAATTTAGTTTAGGAAACTGATGCTAGGTTATTTAAATTCTAATGCAAATGTGGTTTATATGCATATATATTATTGATGTCGTGTTATGTTTCATATCATGTTGTTTTGGATCTACTGATGTGTGCATTGAGTGTGCAGGAAAAGTTGACCATGGATCTAAACCGAGGACCCAGTACTAGAACCTATGTAAATGTCTATGCTTTCCAAGGTCATGTCTATTTAAAGAGACATGGACCTCATTTTTTATGTGGTTATTTCGTAAACATGGTTTGTATGTGTGTTATTAAATTAGTAAATGTTCATGTGATTTAGTCATGTCATTTGTTTTAATTTAATGTGCCAAATATGGCAATTGTTGTAATTTAAATGTTGTCATGGCTAGTAAAGGAAATCAGGGTTATTTATAGGGTTAACTAAGGTTATCTAGGAGTATTACCCAAGCTTACCCTAGGGTTAGAAGTTTCTATAAGTCTTCTTGACTTACAAATCCGTAGGTTAACTTCAAGGTTAGTTTTAGAAGGTCTTTTGGGCTCCCAGGTGGTAACCGGGGTCAGTTTTAGTCACCCAACTTGGTACCCTATGGGTTAGGGGTCATTTTCCATCATTAATGAGCCTCTAAACTCATTCATTTCTCCCTTAAAGTGTCACTTTCAAACTCAAGCGAATTTTGAAGAGGAGTGTAACCTTGGTTAACCTCACTCTCTCTTCTACCCAAGTTTCATTTGACTTCACCCTTGGAGAGTTAGGCAAGTGGTTAGTTAAAGGTTGGTTAGAGTTACCTCACCTTTGGGGTTAAGCCTTTTTCTTGATGGAGGTTTTCCTATTGAGGGAAGGTTTTTAGGATGATTTGGGTGTTCACCCACTCTCTACCCTTAGAGACAGAAATCAGTTTGAAGAAGCCTTTTTGGAAGGAGCTAAGAAAGGATAGCTCAACACCAATCCATTTCTCATTCTAGCTTGGGATCAAGGTTGGATTTCTTTAAAGTAAAATTACTTGTGTTTATGTGTGTTCTTGAGCTCAAGGACTCTATTAATGGAGTCCTATGTGTTTTGAAGCTTTATTTTCATATTTGAAATTTAATGTTTTGTTTCTTAATGTCTTTATTTTGTGATTGGATTTTGAATGGGTCTTTAAGGCACACTCACCCTTGGGAGGGCATAGTAACATTGAAGGGGTAGATGGAAATGATTCATGTTAGTGTAGATTCTCCCATGTGTGGAGGGAAAAACATGGGGTAACATGATACCCATGATGCCAAGAAGGGCCTGAGGGCACCTAGGAGGCATAAGGAGGTTACTTCATGACTACATCTTGTGAAGATGGTCCTTTTCAAGTCCATATGAGGCTTGTGTGTTCTTTGTTTATTATTGGCCTTCTCCTACAGTGAGTTCTACCACTACGCCCGTTCTGGAAGGTCTCTTGGAGATTTATCCATTTGTTAATCCTTGAGTTGGGAATCTTTCTGGAGTATGTGTTTTTTTTTTGTTTTCTTGTCTACTTGTTGTGTTGTCTATTTGTATCTCATTCCATTTTGGATCCCTAAGCTCGAGGGTGGCCTTGTAAAGGCCTAGGTTGGGAGGTGAGCCTCCATGGTCAACCTCAACATTTTTTTTAGGTTCTTGAAGGGATAGAAAAGATGGACAACACCCTTATGTGAAGGATGGGTTTGACCGGATAGTGGATACTTGTAACCTATCATTGTATTGAGAAATTTCTTTTATCTTAAGATTGTAATGAGTCCTTGTGGTAGAATTTGTAGTTATACGAAATTGTGATTATTCTTTCTATTATTGTAATCATTTAACCATATTGAAGATTGTAATCCTATGATGTTGTAATTACTCTTTCTATATTAAATTAAGGATCTTAAGTTTCTTTTATCTTGTAAATTGATTTGAAGTTTGGATCATTAGAACTAATTATAGAGAACCTTAAAGTGCATTAAATCTCTATTTTGATTAAGAATTTAATTTTGCCCTTTGGGAAATTTTGCCTTAGTATGAATCATGTAATTAACGAAATTTGAGGTCTATATGAATAGTAAGGGATCTATTTAATTATTATGTCCTTGTTAAAACTTAATAGCATATCCTTCTTTTTAGTAAGAATAAAAATTTTAATTAAGGAGCTAATGTTTATTTTCTTTAAATGTTCTTGAGGAAAAATAATTTTTTTAATTTTCAAACACTTAGAAGAATTTTGTGAATTCTCAAAAAACAAATACATGAATTTTAAAATTTCCTTCCACTAGAATGTGGAGATTTAATTATGGAATGCATTGAGCAAATAAAAGTTTAAAAAAAGCTCCTATTATGCCCCTGTTTTGTAAAATACAGACATTCTTCACCAGTTAAATAATCAAATAATTAACCTTTTTATTTTGTTTTCTTTAGCTAAAAACTATTCTGTTAATAAAGAAAATAAATTAATGATAATAGCTATTTTCTAACAAGCATGGTTTAAATCAAAAAAAAATTTAAAAAAATACAACTTTAAAAACATGCAAGTTTTAAGTCCTGCGCAGACTGGGTTCGAAAATTTTGTTTCTTGTTTTTTTAGGGGTCGGCGAGGAGGGTCGAGACCCTACCCCGCGGCCCCCTCAATGCTAGAGTGGGGCAGGGAGGATCGGCCTCTCCCCAGCCATCGTCATCCACCTCAGTGGGTCGGGTCGTGCGACAAGCGGGTCGTCCACTGTGATATCACAGTATGAGCGGCGTCGCCGCCACCAGCTCCCCACTGCCCTCACCCGCCATTGTTTAACCTGCTACCACTGCTGACCTTCACCTAACCCTCCACCCCACCTCCTCCTTCATCCGTCACCCGGCCGGTATTCAAGCCGCCCTCTTCCGATTTCAAGTCACCCTCCGCTCGTTGTTAAATCAGTCCCTTCCGCCACCGACGATGGTGTTTGGCTCCACCTAACATCCTCAAGTCCGATAAGGATTTTTAGGGTTCTTTTAAAGTTATTTTTTTTTAGTGTGTTGTTATTTATTTAATGTTAAATTTTTTTTATTATCATGTTATTCAAGTGCTTACGGTACTTGGTATATTTTAAAAAAATAATGAGTAAAATTTCGTAATGGCATTTGATGAAAAATAGGTATTGCATTAATTTAGGATTAAAATAAAATATTAGTTTAATTCTTAAATTGGACTAGAATAAGTTATTAAGTGGAAATTTTTTTAGATTTTAGTTAGATCAGATTTAGTATATATAGATGATTTTTATAGATTAAGTTTTGTCCAAATTTGACCTATTCTTAAATAAATAGAAAAATTTTAGTTATATACTTTAGCTTGGAGATTAACCTATGTTTATTTGAGGTAATTTTAGTAAAAAAGATTAATACAGAGGTTATTGTTTATGTTAGATATAGTTTTTAGATTCGTCGATATATAGTTATTCATTGGTTATTAATTTGACTAAGTTTATATTTAGTGAGAATGTTTTCAATGATGCTTTAAAGATTAGATAATAATGTAGATTTTAATTTTATTGATTAAATGACTAATATCATTTTTTTATCAGATTATTCCTTTTGATTATCAACCTATGAAATAGTTGTATCGATAAGCGAGTCAAGTCATCTCCTTTTCATCGCATTGGCCATTTTTAGGTTAAGATACGTTACCATTGTCCAGACTCGTACATAGTTGAATTTTGGTCAATCATGTTCAAACCTTGGTCGTTTGACTCAACTTTTGAACCTGGTGTTCCATGCAGTCTCTAGACCCTAGGGTTTTAGTCTCATGCCTTTCAGAGATAGTTGACTTTTGGGTCAACATGGGTTGACTTTTTGGTCAACCATCTCAATTTACATGCTTAAAGCCCTCTATAGGACTTAGTAGGCCCTAGTACTGCCCCTTCATGTATTTCAAAGTATGGTTTACTTTTAGTCAACTACCTCGATTTGCATGTCGATCTAGGTTTCTAGTTAGGATCGCTTATAGGATTACTCCGGAGCTATCCTATCTTATACGACTCATCTAGTTACTATTTCTCCTCTGCACCATTTTGCATGCACTTGCTTTACCATAGAGGTAGCATAACCATTCCTTTTAATGAGTTTTAAAAATTTTGATTTTGTGTTTTTGGCCAACTTTTGGGCATGACATTATGGTTTTGGAATGATGTCCTCCTCAACAACCTTCTTGGCCCTATCACTGCTTTCCACTCCTTCTCTATTCCTAGAAAATTCCTCTCTTTTTTCTCATCAACTTCCTTAGATAACTCTACATTTGTCACCATCTTTGACTCTCCTACTAATTCTCCAATAGCTTCTGACATGCACTAACTTCCCAAGTTTCTCAACTTGCTCTGATACCACTCTAATGTAACACTAGTCTTGCTTCTCCCTAGTTTTTTCTAGGGGTTCCTAGGCCACTCTATTGACCTACTAGGGTTCTTCAACTATCCCTATCCTCCTAAGGATTCTCCTCACAATATCTTAATCCTTTCAACTAGTGAACACCAACAATGTAAAATCAAAACTCACCATGCTCCTTCCTAGGCTTCAAATGGCCTTTCTTGCTCCATATGCACAAACTGATCCAAATGAATCTCAAACTCTTCCATGTGGAAAGGTATTCTTCAAGATATGGGACCAATTACAATGTCCAAAAATTTCTTTTGGATTGAAACCCCAAACGAGTTCCAAATTCCAAGTCAATTGCACCCAAAAGAGGGCTACTATCATTAGGCCTAGTTAGGCTCCTTTTCTACAATAACTTGTAAAAATCCTTAACAAGTCAGAAAAATAATACCATATCCTAATACCCTTTTTCAAGAACCTAATTATTTTCTAGGTCTTGGCTCCCAGAGGTGTCCGTACAATACCTCCTACAAACATGCCTAAAATTCAAGGTTTTAGGGCTTTTCACTGTCTGCACAAGAAATTGATTTTATTGGCTAGAAAAACATCACACCCAAACTTCTCCTCCAAGTTAGGGTTCCTTAATTCACCACAATACCTTCCCACAATCCTTGATTGAAGCAATGAATGCTTTCAATCCCTCCAAAATGCTCTACAACTACTGGTGATCCTTAGCCATGCATCTCTAGCTTGCAAAGGGAATCACCTTATAAATAGCTTTCATGCTTTCCTAGGCCCCTCCTTCACTATACATAATGTACATGGAGTCAACTTCCATAATCCAAGATCCCATGCAAGTTCCACGGTGGAGAATGGATCTATGACCCCATTTGCACACAGTGTCCTATTCAGGACAACGACTGGACAAAAGATAAAAGAATTTACAAAAGCAACTTAAACTATTCAATCTAGAAAAATACCACCACACAAAGTATAAGAAAAATATACATTACCAAAAATAATACTTACATAATTTAATTCAATTCATTGCAATATCATATCCTCACAAATGACACAAACTGTAACTGTTATTCCAATACACAGTCCGTACACAATCTGACATAAACTTGCCAACCCTTGCAAATGATCAAGGATAGCCTCATATAGTTGACCAAGGAACTAAAACACTGGTTTTAGAGAATTAAGGAACTAATTCCATTGAATTTTCACTCTTGCAACAAATGTTGTCAATGTTATCAATGACAACATTGACAACTTTTTAGATATGCTATCCAAACTTGGTCAGAAGGTGTCCAATCTTTCCCAAATCACTAATTAGGGTGTAAAAACATGAAATAGGACCTTTAGTCCTTGCTTGGCCAAATTTGGAACTAAAACCACAAAACACCCTAATAGACCTAAATTGGACTCAAAGGTCACTAAGGACCTAATTAGGCTTCCTCACACTTTACACACTACACACTAGGACCTACATGTCCCTTTATCAACCTAGTGGTCTGGCTAGAACCACTAAAATCCAAAACATCAAAAGAATCCCTAGGTTACATTGCACACTTATCCTACCTAGGTGCTTGTGCACCAATTCCCATCCTCATTTTTTAATGATGTTATTCTATTGGTAACTCTTCTCTGTTTCATGTTGTTATGAAAGAATTTAGTATTTTTATCTCTTGCCTCTAACCAAGATTCTTTGGATTTTTGTCACCAAAAAATCTCTTCCTTAGTCAATACATCCTCATATTCAGATAATAACCTCTTTTCTTCTAGATATAATGTTTCATCCATCCCTAAGCTGATGACCTCAGAGTTAACCTCCTTCAACTTTTCTTCTAAGGAAAGTTTTTTTTCAAATATATTACCAAAATTCTCAGAATTCCAATTTAGCAGCTTCCTTTTAATGATTTTAAGTTTACTAACAACTATATACATTTTTTAGCATGAGACCTGCACTTCTTCCCATCAATTTCTAATAAGATTTAGGATGTTATCATCTTGAAGCCACATTTGTTCAAATTTGAAGGGGCAATGCTTTGGCCTAGAATCTGCTAAAATTTATAGTTGAACAGGGTAATGATCTGAACTAGAAATGGGAATAATATTAGCACACAAGGTAGCATTGATATTACTAAGGCTTCCATAAAGAAATAATCTATCTAGTTTTTCTATAATATTGCAAAAAAATTTCCTTATGTTATTCCAAGTAAAGGCATTATCTTCAGTGCGAATTTCAAGTAGGGAATTTATGGATATCCAATCTGTAAGATCAATAGATACTTGAGGAAATTTAGTGATACCACCCCTCTTCTCAAAAAAATTAGTGATTGTATTAAATTCGCCACCCATCAGACAAATTTGGTTGGGGTTAGATCCAAGAAGCATCTCAATCTGCATCCAGATTTTAAGCTTGTCCTTCGTTTGTGTAGGGCCATAAACATTGATGAGGTTGAAAACTAAGTTATTCCTAAAGTTTCTAACCTATCCAGCCATCCAATTTTGATGTTTTTCTAGAATAGTGAATGAGATAGATCTAGGGTCCCAGATAATCACCAGACCCCCCAAAGCCCCTACTGCCTGAGATTCTTCTAGGTTCCTAACCCCTAGTTTCTTTTTAAAAATAAGTGCATCTTCCTTACTCATTTTTGTTTCTTGAATTAATATCAAGTCTAACTTAGTATTGTTTATGCAGTGTCAAAGAATCCGCTGCTTGTTAGGGTCATTCAAGCCCCTAACATTCCAAGTTAGGACAATCATGTCTCCTTGGGAAGGCCCTTCCCCTTCCCAGCATATAAGACAGTATTGATTTTGACATGGCCTGAAGCATCTCCATCTCTATTCCTAAGTTCCCCTTTAGATTTCCTACCCCTTTTCTTAAGGATTCGACCAAAATCTGGAGAATCTTTACTATCTTGTGTGAAGGCAATACCATAGGTTTCAGGGTCACCTACATCTAAGTTGCTAATGTTAACCAGCATATCCGTTGTTGCCTCAAAGTCCTCTAGCAATTGCATTTCCTTGGTGTCCTTAATGAGAATATATCTTTGTAATAATATTTCTTCTTCGTCACAAATTTCCTTCAAAAACATATCAATAAGTTCATTCGGGAGGGTATCTACAACATATTTTATGATAATTTCCACATCTTTCTCTATTTGTGCAGGAGAACAACAAGCAGTAACTTGTTCTTTAGTTACCTAGATAATGTTTTCATTAAGTAAGCTTTTTGTTGGCTCCCAGAAGGAGCAACATTATCCTTTATCTCTATGAAGGGCATAGAAGAAGCCACCTCAATCTCCTTCGAGCATTCCAACATCCCAATAATTGGGTTTTCCAGCCCTAGGGACTCACAGGGGTCCAAATTAAGACCATTTAAATCAAAAGAAACACAAAATCTAGAATCTAGGATCAATGGGAATAACATATCACCACTATCATTCTGAAGTTCTCGAAAGTCACCAAATTGTGAGGAGCTAATACAAGAGTCAATTTTCTTGCCCCCGAAAACATTATTCTTATATTTAATAGAGTGAGTAACCCTAAGTATATTAGAAGTGTGAATTCCTTTAGATTCCATATGGGAGGGAGAGGAAGCCTTTTCTCCCTGAGTATCAGAAAATAACCCAAAAAATTTTACAATGACTGGCTGGGTGCTCCTATTACAAGGTTTCCAAACCTCAAAATGCAATTTTAGATCCTTGTTATTTTTTATACAGTTTCCTGGCCCATTTATATTTGAAGTTTATAAAGTCTCTAAATTTTGTATATCCTTCTTCAATAAGTCTGCACCAACTGTAGACCCAACATTCACAATGAGTTCAAGATCTTTGTCTACAAGCTCAGATTTCTTTGTTATGGCTAATTGAGATCCCAGGACAAGAGGCTGAATATCAGTCTCTAGGTTAAAGGAAGTCATGTCACAATTTTATGTTATGTATTTAGGGAAATGTTGGGAGGATAACAAGACCCCTTGGTCCAATAGACCAGAGAAAAAATGCTCAGTATCCATAGTTACCAGGTTCTCCGGAGAGCAATCAACCCTCCCTAGTGAAAAAATAGTATGTTTAACAGAAGAAGGCATCTTTCATGTATGGTTGGTATGTTGGGGGGAACATTTACTTGATATCTTGGAGGTAGATAGTACAAAACCCCCTCTATCTTTGAGGAAGGACACCTTGAGCTCATTAGATTCTATAGGAATAGAGACTCCACCCCCAAATCCAGAGAGGGAGCCAAGCCTAGGGGTAACCACACCTTGCACCATAGCTGGTTCTGAGATGTCTATATTTTCATCTAAAATTATTGGGAGAATCCTATGAGTAGATAATTTTCCCTTGATGTCTAAGGGTTTAAGATGATTAGTGGTTAGATTCATCCTAACAATGATTACATTTTTTGAGTACAAAAACCTCTTATCTACAAACCCAATGAATTTTCCATAACAGTTACCAATTTTCCTAAGTAGTTCATCATTTTGGAATCCAATCGGCATATTTTTAAGCTGAACAAGTCTCTCTACTTTAAATTTAGGTAGATTATAAGGATTAAAAAATAGAACCCAATCCATCACTGTAAATTTAGAATCCCTAAATCTAGGGCATCCATCCCTAAGTAATACTGCCTTAAAATCCTTGTTAGTACATGCCAAAAAGGGAAGTCTTTCGGAAGAATGAAGGTACTTACCTTATTCTCCAACTGATGTTCTAGCCAAGTTGCAAAAATTTCAAATGAAACACCCACTCCATTCCACCTACAAAAAACCTGATGGAGGCACAACTGTCTTATGTTTTCTCCATAAGTCCATCAGTAATAATTAGAGAAAATGCCTCATCCAAAAGAGCCAGATTTGGAGGCCGCACTCCTACGGTGAGGAGGGGTATAGATTGTTTCTTTTGGTCTTGTCGAGGGAGGAGAACCCAAATCAGCATCAAGATTCATACAATTCCCATCAGGGAAAGCACCTGGAATCCTATGATGGGGCGGGGAATATGGCATTATTGGAGGGCGTTAAGATTTTACAAGTTTTGGGTTATACTTTGTTTGAAGGGAAGAGGAGAGTGAATTCCTAGGGAATTATCCATTACAGTTGGATCACTTATGCGGAGGGGAATACCTATGATTAACCAGATTCCAGCTAGAGATATCAGAGCTAAGGAATTCAAATTTATTTTTTGTTGGTAATGAAAAGGAGGGTTTAAGGGTTCAGTACAAACTAGATGCAGATTTGGAGTAGTGGTGACGAGCCCTCTTGGCATTTTGAAGATGAGCCAGAACCCATAGATCCATATGATCAGACATAATTATCTCCCATGGAAGTGCCCTAGGAGAATCCCTAAGGGAAGAGAAACCATAATCCAAAATAACACCCCGATGAGATGGAAAGCCAGTGCCATTCAGAAAAACCCTAGCAGAAGAAGGGGAATAAGTCGTCGCATACTTGGTTTTACAGAAAAAAAAAAAAGTTGAGCCTCTAGATAATCAATAGTATAGATCCTCATTTTAAGATTAAATCAAAGCGATTAGAAGGACCATATCACAATCTAGAGCCGAGCAGAGATCGAAAACTAGACTAGAGATTAATAGATAATATATATTATGTTATATATATTCATAATATTTATAAAGATATAATATGAATAATATAAATAAATAGATTATATATTAATATCATTATATATATATAATCTTTATATAAAAATAAATAATATTCTATATTATTTAATATATAAATTTATGACATGAGTTTTTCCATTAGTATGCAAAGAGAAAATAGTTATTTGAACCGTCGGTTACACTACACCAAAAGACAGGTTTCAGTTCAGAACAAAAGTGCTAAGTATAGAGAAACCTGATGACACAAGTTTTACAGTGTAAACCGAAAGTGCAACCCAAAGATGATACAGAGGAACCCGACAAGCGGGTTACACTATAAACCAAAAGAGAAGAAATAGATGAACCCAACAGAACAAGGGAACATGACAAACAATTCAACAAAGGAACATCGAAAGACAGACAAACTGATTTCAGAGAAAACCGAGCTTCAGACACCAAAATTCAGTTATATCCTGAGAAAAGTGGATCTGACTTCCACATCAGATAAAATAGTTATATCCTGTATTTAGAGTTTTGATTTGTTTTAAAACCATTTCTTGAGGGACAAGAAATATAATTGTAATTGTTTTAATTAGTCTAACTGATAAAAAATATGCAGACTAGGAGATCAAGCTCAAGTTGTAAAACTTTGATCATAGAGTTAATTTTGTAATACGTGAAACTAAAAAGGTCAAATCTATTGTATAAATAGATGTTGTAATCATTAATTTTGAGGGATGAGAGGATTATTGTAGCCAAGGAGCACATTTATGGATGAGATTGAGAGTTTCAAGAAGCAGAATAGCAAAAGATGAATTGAGTTATCAAGAACCAAGAATCAAGGCTACTGAGAAACAAAGGTATTAATCAATCACATTAGGTGATACTTTGTAAATGTGATTTGTAATGGATCTATAATCAGAAATTGTAGATTGCATACAATCATTTCAATGAGTATTTTTTTCTACACTCTAACAAGTGTAACAAATAGAAGAATCCTTTCAAGAAAGGTGGATTTAACAATCCTTTTGTAAATCTCTTAACCGAGTGCACACTAAACACTGTTGCTAAAGCTCTTAATAGAGTAGACCTAAACTAGTCTCCACATAATACTCCTAACATGGTAGATCATCAGAAGTGATCAAAATTCTAAGCCTTAACCAGACCCTTCCAATCTGTAGACAGTGAAGTTTTTGTGGGTGTCATCCCCACCGTAGTTTTTACCTTCTAATAGGGGTTTTCTGCGTTACCATATCTTGTGTTATGTGTTATTTCTTTCATGAATGTTTCTATGAATGTCTACATACAATTAAGATTATGAATTGATATCACATGCATAAAGAAAGAACAGTATATATGATTGGTAAAGCAAAGATTTGATTACATAAGGTTAAAGGTTAATTAACTAAAAATTTTGGAGGTATTGATTCACCCCTCCCCTCTCAGTACATACTTCCTATTATTTCCAACAATTGGTATCAGAGCTAGATCTCTTATTTGGAAAGTTTAAAGACTTAAGAGAAAATATCATACAATGGAGAAGTACAGGCTTGACAAGAGTATTGAGAATCAGAAGTTAGAGATACAGATCTTCTTTGAACAATATAAAGAAGCTAGAATTAAGATGAGATAGTTGTTGGATGAAAGAAAGATTATGGCATCTCGTTGTAATGAAATAGAATACCATGAAGAAGAGATACCATATCTATTTGAGTCTTCAGGATCTACAACTAGCAAAGCATCAAACACTTCTGAAGAAAGCATCACAAGCTTAAATGAAATAAATCAACATCTAGATGGATAATTAAAATCTTTGAAAATCAGTTAAGAGACACAGATGGTAAGAATGATTGATGTCATGAACAATGTTAGACAAGCTGATCAAGAAAGAACACTAGCTATTGGTGATAGAAGGAAGATTACTAAAAATCTACAAGAGAAAGAGTCAGAAATACAAAAACTTATAGAACATCATCATGAGACTAAAAATCAGATTATTCTTATGATTCAAGAGGCAAACATAATGAATACATAACTCATTGAAAGAATTGAAGCTATCGGTGAGTTAAGAGAAGAAAGTGAAAAGTTGAAACATGAATTTAGAATTCAGCAATAGCATAATGAAATAATCAAGAGAGATGAAGAAATATACAAAAGGATGGATGACTTTCTGGATGGACAAAGAAGAGTCAACAACAATACCGGACTAGGGTATACTAAAAATGAAGAATCACCAAACCAAGTTTATCCAAAGAATGTCTATGCAATTCCAAGACCAAGAAAGATGACATGCAATCACTGTGGAAGGTTAGGCCACACATCAAATGTTTGCAAGAGAAAAATGAAAGGTATTCCTAAAAACACATCTTTATTCATAGGAATTTGTTATAAATGTAACAAGAAAGGACATAAAGCATATGAATTTAAATCTGAGGAGAAACAACCAAAGAAGGAAACCTACATGGACAAATACTCTCCTACTTTCAAAATGCATGGACATACATATCTTGAATGCTGGAAAAATAAAAGGCAAGCATGGAAGCCTAAAGAAAATGAAACTACCTATCAACCCAAAAGAGTCGGTAACCAATATGTTAGGGATTACAAAACATGGGCAAACTGTACATCATGTGGAAGATTTGGTCACATAGCTGCAAACTATATGAGATAATGGACAAGAAAGTCTAGGAGATGGACTAACCCTGGAATGGCATGTTTACACTGTCATAAAGTTGGTCATCTAAAGAAAGACTGCAGAGACTGAATGACAAATACTAGCACCTTTGCCAATGGAAACACCCTTGAATAAATCAGGAAGATGAGAAACAAAATGTGGAGGAAAGCTACAAATACTGATGAAGCTGGATTGAGAAATTCAATTGGTGACACCTTATCCAATGTATCTAGTGACATTCCCACCCCACCTAAGCAAAACAAGTAAGTATGGAACTGCATTATACCAAGTTATATTTTTTAAATGCCAAACTAGCATAATTAAAGATGCACTATGGTATTACTTGTTATAAATCTTTGAATTCAATTTCATCGGTCAATGCATAAAAAAAATCATCAGTGTACATACAAAGCTAAAGTTTCCTACACTTACCGAGAATCATCAGTTAACATATAAAAGCGAAAGTTTCTAGTGTAAACCAAGATCTATCAATAATCATGAAATTTGACATGTTGTCTTCGCCAAACACCAAAATCTTTTGGTTGATGTAATAAGATGATAGATTCTCTGACGCATCATGCTCTCACAAAGAATGTTACTTGTGAATCACCCAATGACTCTTTCTTCACACACTGAGAAGTGGTTGAGCATTAATAACTTGACATAGGGAAAATTCTATAAATAGATGATGGAAGGGTTCATTATTCACACAGCGACCAGAGCGAAGAGACAAAGTGAAACCTGAGCACAAAGTGACCCATTTGAAAAGCACCTACAACTCGACTCCCTACACTCCAAGTAGATTCCTAATAGCTACAGAGGCTAAAGTAAGTAACAGAGATAACCGAGAACTCTACTTTCATTTACGGGAAAAATCCCTAATTTGAGAATCGATGGTAACTACATCAAGAACCTACTATCTCAAGAATGATAAGAAGAACAAGGTCAATCTTATCAACAATTCCACCTGTGAAGAACCTCATTACAAGATATGTCCCAAGGTTGCTTCACAACCTGACAATGTTGGTGCATTCTCTAGTATACCAACTAGGGTTTTCTCATCGAAGACATCAAAGCTTATATACACTGCAAGATAGAAGAAATAGGAGGACTGGAAATTGATTAATCTTTCAAGAAGCTTTGCAATGATGATGGCACTATCAAGGAATATAATATACACATAGAAGTAAAAGGGCTCAAACATTCCTTACTATTCCCAAAGGAATTCAAGACTGAATCGATTAAGTTAGTAATGAGCAGGATACATGACCAAAAATTATGGCTGGATGAGCCAAAACCGATAACCAAGGATGTTATACACACTATTACTAGTTATCCAATAACCAATAAAGTAAAGGCATTAAAGCACCGCCTAAAGCTGACATTGAAAAGAATACAAGAGCGGCATGGGATGGAAGAGGACTAAAGGTATCCACCATCACCGATGATGAACTAAAATTTGGAGCATGTGTTTTAGGATACAAGTTCTTTCAAGCTAGCAGGATGAACAGTATTGCATCCAGAGCAGTGGATACATCATATAAGATTTTCAAGAAAGGATTGCATTTGGACCTATCAAAACTGATACTCATGAAATTAGATGAGAACATGAAGACAATAATAAATGCAAATTCTTATTCATGTAAGTTTGGTTCACTTATCATGTGCATATTCTTCTATTTCCAAGAATCCTTCCCATCTATAGGCAATCTCAAATGGGACACTACAAGACCAGTGACCACAAAGATTAGTGAGTTCATCAAATCACTAGGAGATAACTTTGAATCAGTCGTGGATGAATATTTTTTTGGATTCAAATAAAGAATGCAAAAAAGAATGAGAATTCCAGAGCATTTAGTAGAAAAATACAAGACTAAAATATGTTTTATCGTGGAAACTGACTACACCTACATCAACCCAGATGTACCAAGGATAGCATGGCTAGCACCACTTGATTATGAGGTGAATATAGATCAAGCATCAAATTCTATTAAGGAATTAATTAATGAACAATTGGATAAATCACAACCTAAGTTTGGAACTTATGAGGAAGCCAAAGAAATTATTAAAACTGGCTTAGTTGTGAAAAATATTGACAGGAAGAAAGATAAGATGGTTAAGAGCTTGAATTAAAAGCTATCAATGAATGAAGAGAAAATTGAACAAAAAGAAGGAACCGAGGGTTAGTCACCCATCAGTGAAGCTAAGAAGGAAAGTGACTCAGAATCGACAGAGTTTGATTCACCACCTCCACCACCAGCTAAGAAACCTAGGACTACTGTTGCATCCAGGACCAAGAGTCAGACAACAAAGGATGCAAGTCCTTCACTGATAAAGAAAGGTCAAGCGAGAACCTACAAAATAAGTCCACAAACAGGGAAGAAAGGCCCAAAAAAAAAGTTCCTCAGAACAAGGGAATACATTGAGGACACAGAAAAGGATGAATAGTCTATACAAGATATCAAGAACACACTACCTACTAGAATTGATGAGGTATGTGCCTCTATTATCAAATCGTGTATAGCCAATCATCTAAAGATTAAGAAATGGATAACATTGGATCCTGAGGATCAAAATAAGATAGAAGAGGCACTTATCACAATGATGTGTGTATTCAAATATGTTCCAATACAATTAGCAGATAATATGCCAAAAGAACTTTAGAATAGATTTTCGGAAAAATGTACATTTGCTTTACACTATGAGAAATCGATTAGGTACAGAGCCCTAGTTTCTATCATGCCTCCTGAATCTTAAAATGGAGGAGATTGAAGAGATGATGAAGAAAAAGTCCAAAAGGTTCTCACCAAAGTTAAGAGCCTACCAAGTGCTTAAAGGACATCTACTGGAACTAGACAAGAAGAGTGAACCTGAATGGAGAAACATCCTTGATATACCTAAAAAGGATACAAGTCCTGAGCCCCAAATAGCTCCTACTGACAAATAATAGAACAAAGATGATCAGGCTAAATAGAGCCCTGAACATATTATTATTACTAATGAAGATGTCAATGAAGAGTCATTGAACACACAAGCCAACAAGGATATGGATGTTGCAGATGAGACATGTCCCAATAATACAATCATTAACATTACCAAATCAAATCATGTAGATGAGATACAGAAAGATGAAGATGTCACTATTTTCCAAGACCAAACTGACAAACAGGACACTGCAACAGATTCTGCATAGGTAGCCACACTAGGATAGATTCCACTATTGATAAGAGCTATCAATATTATCTAGGAGAAGGAGAAGTTACCTAAAAAGGAAACAAACATACCCAAGGATAAGGGTAATGATGAGCAGAAAGATACAACCGATGAACAGGTACTCATAGATGGAGAACATAAGATGGAAATCACACTGAAAAAGAAAGCATAGATAAAAGATATAGGTGAAGTGCAAAAAGAGAAAGGTGAACAAGATAAGATAGTTGATACCACTCCTAAGGACACCAAAGGAGATGTTGTAGATGCACCAAAGGTTGATAAGGAGACATCCTCAAACAAATGAAAGGCAAACCCCAAGCAGAAAGAAAAAGGTACAACACCACAGAAGTCTTCCTTCAGCACATCACACCAAGCAGAGAAGTTGTTATGGCTCTGCATACAGGTGCATCTCAAAAGAAAAAGAAGAAAACAAAGAAGAATAAGTTGGAGGTCACACTTGATGAGAACATAGAAATACCAAAGTGTGATCAACCTCCTTTAGATTTTGAATCACTCCAAGAATATGGAGAAATTTGTCAAAGGAAAGCTTTGCAAGAAAAGCTTTAAAAGCAGCACCGAGACTCCTTAGTATTGGAGACCACAAGGGATATCTTAATCTAGATAGTTCCCGAGATATATGTTTATCAAAATGCACCTATCCTAGATCAAATTTCTATTCTCACCGATGTCATCACAACATAGATTGTAGATGCAGAAAAGGTGATTGAGGAACAAGCAAAATAGAAGATTCAATACAAATCAACAGAAAAGATTAGCCAAGAAGTGGTAGAAAATAAAGTAAAGCTTTCAGAACTAAAAACTAAATTGGATCCAATCATTACTGAAGCTATTTCCTTAATTCAAAAGCTATGCACTTTGGAGAAATTCACTAAGGATAATAGTGATAAAATTGCAAAGATCGATTCTGATCTAAATGCAAGTGCAAAAAGTCTAACCACAAATGGAAATGCAATCAAAGTGCATTATGAGAAGATAATTGAAATCAAATGGTTAAGACAAGAACTTTGGGAATCAGAATCACAATTTAGAGAAGAGGTTACCAAGCTACAAGATCAACTTTTACCAAACCTCATACTTCTGCAATAGCACATAAGTTTGGCAAGATAGCTAATTGTCACTCCTGAGATGTCTATAGAAAACAGCATCTACGACTTGCATGCCAGGCTTACACTCAAGCATATGGATCTTGAGCATCTAAAGGAGAAATGGAAGAAGATGATGGAGGAAATGAAGACCTCTCACTCTCATATTTTTTATAAGTTTTAAGTATACACCTTTTCCCTTACAATCAAAAAAGGGGGAAAATGATGTGTACAAAGCATATAGTAAAGGGGAAAATGACGTATAGCACAAAGGGAAAATACAAGGTAAAAAGGAAATATAGTATATAGGCAAGTATACATGTATATACTTATACTATACCAACATATGCATAGGGGGGTTCATGAAATGACTAAGGTAAACACATGGTGTACATACTAGACACTTTAGTATTTTGCACATTTCATTTTTTTATACTAATGTCAAAGGGGGAGATTGATTACATAAGTTTTTGTTAGTAATAACTAAGAGGGGGGTGAATCAGTGGCCTCAAAAATATTCCAATAATCAACCCCAAAACTTAGTACCACAATATTAAGCCTCTAGTTATATTCAGTCCTATAAGATGAATGCCTTCAAATACAATTATCAAATTACTACTGCTTGGAATGCTTTGTTAAACATTATACTATATGTTTACCAAATAGCAGTCTGTTAATTTACCAAAAGACTATAAATTATCTAGAATATACCGATCAATCCAGATTATCTATGTGTAATGCAAAACACTAAAGTGATGACTCATAAACATATTGACACATGGATTTTTAATGTGGAAATCTTGTTAAGGGAAAAACTACCTGAGACCGGTAACCCAAAGTTTTCACTCTTCTGAAGTGAGCTCGGTGAAGAGCCAACCCTGTTAAAGGTTAAAAACACACTATTAGGTGTAACCTTTTTAGAGGATATAAAATTTTAGTCTATCACTTGATATTGGGCATCTCTATGCTACCATCCTTGATCAAACACTGACCTGGCCTATCAATAGGTATCTGGAATCTCATTATATCTTCATGATCAAACTTTTTGATACTCCTTGGGATGTATCTCAATATACAAAAAGGGTCTTTAAATCCCACTTGGTTAAGAGACTTTCTGAATCAATGGTTAAATTGAAACAGTATGATCTCTTCACTTATACAACTTTATACTTGCAGATTTTTAGATCTATTGTAATATCATAAAACTAATCTGATCAATATGTCCCTTTGTATACCTTTGCTCAACTTTACTTCTACTCGATGATGTTGTGCTCTGTTGCTTGGTGTTCGCAAAAAAATTTTATCTCTTTCCTCAGCTTGATTGATCAGGGTTGTATGAAGTTGCTCTTCATTAGTTTCTCTTCAGCATCCTCTTTTTATTCATTCACCCTCTCAATTCGTAATGAATTAAGTTGTCTATTTTATAGACATGATATCACCATTGTTAGGTTCTTGATTTTCTTGATCTTGGCGTGATCCACAACTCTCTCCAACTACATTTAAAGAAAAACTCTTGTTTTATCTTGTAGAGATCTTCTTTCCAACTGGACAAAATAGCTTTAAATCCTTTACTTATCTCTGGCTTTATCTTTTTGATGAAAACAAAGATAACTATCAGTTAAGTCCATATTTATCTCTTCCAGCTAGATATTTTTTCATTTTTTAACTCAAGTTAATTTTGGTGTTTTAACTCTTTGATATCTTAGGTAAACACTTCAGTTCTCCTTAGGCTTCTCCATCGGTTTACACTATGTTTATGGTTGTCAGTTATGCTTGTGATTCTGCTCATCGGTAATTCTCATTGGTGTTCTTGCTTGAGAATCACTATGACTTGAATTTCGGTGATCTCTATCCGTCTGGTTCCACTAGCCGTCAGTGTTTGAAGTCACATTGTGAATGTGTGTCTTTTATGCATTACTAAAAGCATAATCTTTATCTTTCTGATTATCTGAAGTCTTTGACACTTTGATTATAACCGATTAGATTATATCAAGTTGACATCAATGACAATACAATCCATTAACTGATTTAATGTCTTGCATTATCTTTCTACATTTTGGTGATCAACTTAACATCTTCAAACATTCAATCAGTTACATGTCATCAATCTCTCCCTTTGGCATTGATGGAAACATACTACATTATCATACTATACTATCACTAATACTATATGAAACATTATAGTTTCATCAAGCTTTCCTATTGTAACTATTACAAATGTCTAGCTTTTGGTAACCTCATAATAGATTAGATTTGTTTCTTGCAGAATGGTTGTCTTTAATCTTTAATCCCTTCACTGGATAGATGTTTCATCAGATATTTCTATTCTGATATGTGTTATGCCTTGACTATTCCTCTTCTTGATAATTTATTTTTCCTTTGACAACAATCCTTCCCTTTGTATGAACTCTCTCCCTTAGTTACTTCTCTCCCTGAGATGGATATTTCATAGGTAATCAATTTCTCTCCCTTTGAATATTGATTAACTCTTCCTTACTAATTTTTAGGAACACTTCATGAATAATGATATAATCTTTTCTGATCAATAAGATAATCTCTCCCTTTATCATATCTCTCTCTTTATCATATCTCTCCCTTTATGATAATGAGATAATCTCTCCCTTTGAAAACAATGCCAAACAAAAAATCATCTATATCATGTTCCATCCCTTTACAGAATATATTCCTTGAATTTCCCTATCCATCAGCAATACAATGTCTCTGGTTTTTGGTGCATGCTTGTATCTTACTGTGTACATATGTATCTATTGCTATTCATCTTAGTGTCTGCATCAACATTACTGATCTTTAGATTTGGTATATGATGATGCAATCTCCTTGTCATCTTACTGACCTATAGACAAGGGTTGGACCCCTAGTCTCTGTCTCATGTACTCAAATGTATCCTTTGATAATGGCTTGGTGAATATATTAGCTAATTATTCCTTTGATTGAACATATTCTAGTGTCACTTCCTTTTCTTGCACTTGTTATCTTAGATAGTGATACTTTATAGCAATATTCTTAGTCTTAGCATGTATGACTAGATTCTTAGAAATATTTATTGCACTAGTATTATCACAATAGATAATTACTGGTTCAAGAATCTTCATATTCATACCTTCTAGTAATTGTTTGATCCATGCAATATTGGAGCAATTTGCAACAGCAGTGACATACTCTGCTTCTATAGTAGACTGAGAGATGCATCCTTGCTTCTTGCTGATCCATGTGAAGAAATTTCACCCATGAAGAATGCTCCTCCAGTTGTGTTCTTTCGGTCATCAATGTTTTCATCCCAATCAGCATCTATATAGACTTGTAGCTCAAATTTTCCTTCTCTTTTGTAGCATAATCCATAGTCCTTGGTGTTCTTTAGATATCTTAGAATTCTCTTGACAGCAGTCATATGTGATTCTTTGGGATTAGCAGATAATCTTGAAACTATTCTAACTGCATGTGTTATATTTGGTCTAGTATGAACAACATACATCAATTTTCCAATCATTGATCTATATAAGGTCTGATTTACCTCATTGGATTTGTCTTCTTTTGTTAGCTTACATCTGGTAGCCATAGGTGTTCCAACTAGTTTGGAATCTTCCATCTTGAATATCTTCGGCACTTCCTTGATGTATTTGGACTGAGTGATATATATGTATGCATCTTGTTGAAGAATCTGTAGACCAAGAAAGAATTTGATCTCTCCAAACATATACATTTCAAATTCATTTCTCATTTCATTAGCAAAGGATTTGCATAACAATTCATTTCCTCCAAAAAATATATCATCAACAAAAATTTCAGCAATCAGAATATTACCATTGGTATCTTCTTTTAAGTACAAATTTCTATTTTCACTTGTTCTAAGAAATTTTATGCTAATGAGATATGAATGAATTCTTTCATACCAGTCTCTAGGTGCTTTTTTCAATCCATACAAGGATTTATGTAGTCTACATACCATGTTTCTCTTGTCTGGAACAAAAAACCCTTTTGGTTGTTCAATGTATACCTCTTCTTCCAGTATTCTATTTAGGAATGCAAATTTGGCATCTATCTAGTATACCTTGAATCCTTTGAATGCAGCATAAGAAAGAAAGATTCCAACTCCTTCTATTCTAGCAATAGGTCCAAAGGTTTCTCCATAATCAATACCTTCTTCTTGTGCATATCCCTTGCATACTAACCTTGTTTTGTTTCTAATGACTTCACCATTCTCATTCAGCTTGTTTTTGAATATCCATTTGGTACCAATGACATTCTTGTCATCTAGTCTCAGTACTAGTGTCCATCTCTTGTTCTTCTCAATCTATTATATTTCTTCATTCATAGAACTGACCCATTCTTCATTCTCAAGTGCAGTGTTAACAGATTTAGGCTCAAAATCTCAAAGTAAACATCTGGTGTCTAGTGACTTACTTCTTGTTCTTGTTCCAGCCTTCTTGTCTCCTATGATTTGATTCAGTGGATGATGTCTTCTGACATACTTGGAAATTTTTGGTTCAGCTCTATGTTCATTATTCTAATCATCTTCTTGACCTTCGTTTTGATCTCCATTGTTCAGAACATCATCTTGATGATTTTCCTATTTTTTGGTAATTGCAATCTAATGCTTGGGTGCAATGTTCTGTTGCTCAGGAGTGATACACTATTGCTCAGGTAGAGTTTAAGGTTCTATATAAACAAACTTGTTGTAGTCCTCTGGTTCCTTTTTGTTAGAGATTTTATTCTGAGCAGTTGATTGATTGTATGTTTGTCATTGATGACAACATATAATACACAGTAGTAATTCTGTATGTACTTATCAGAATGATGATGTGAAGACTTGCATGGATAGATACATGTTTTTGACATGTTTATTATGTTATGTTCATACATGTAGACCCAGATATGATGTTTTAGTAAAGTTATGTAATTTTGTTATTGGCAGTTACAGTTCTGGAAGTGTAATTGTTTACGGCCGATGTATATAAAATGTTTCTTGAGTTGTGCCTATCTTCAAGATATGCATGTGTATATTCATGGTTAGTTATGAGTTAACTATCTTTGGTTAAATGCGCCTATCACATTACATCAAGATCATGTTGTTTGAGTTGATTTGGTGAAGTTGACTCAGTGAAGCGTCACGTCTATTCAGTTTGACTTGTGTGGACTTAATATTGTTTGCGTGCTTAGTTAAGCCAACTAAGATTTTTTTGAAGTGTTTATAAGATTCAAAATGACCTTCTAATTTGGAAAAGATACTTATAGTAGTTCATTTGTGAATGCTAAGTGTGAATGATACGAAAAGAGACAGAAGATGTATAGAGCAGAAGATAAGATGTGGTTCATTCATCAAGAGTCTATGTGAAGAAGAAGTGAAAGATTGTAATACACTGGAACTGATCAAGACAGTAGGTCTACTCTATAGTTCATCATCAGATATAATGCATATATGTTATACAGAAGGTTGTAGCCTTCACCATCAAGCAGTGAGATTTTTGACAATGAGTCCACCACCCCTAACAAGGTTAATTGTAAAAGACTCCTAATAGGGTCTGACCCTTAACCAGGTCACTATACTTATTGCATTGTAAAGTACAAATCCTAATAGGGTCGATCTATCTTCTAACAAGGATTACTATAAACAAGTATATTTTATTGTGGGTGATAATTCCCACCGGGGTTTTTACCATTTGGTTTCCCCGTAATCAAATTGTGTGTTGTGTACTGTGTTATCTGATTAAGCCTTTACTTGGTTGTATTCTAAAGTTAAGGAAGTAAAAGAACTGAACTTACTGATAACTGATTCACCCCCCCCTCCCAGTTATCCTTTGGGACTATTCTAACAATTGGTATCAGAGCCAAGTGCCTTGGAGAAGAAGCCTAATAGCTTAAGGTAGATTAGATGTCTTACATCAGAAAAGAAAGCCCTAAGTTCGATGGAGAAAATTATCAGGATTGGAAAAACAAAATAATAACACATCTACAATGTGTTGCCTTTGAGATCTTTGAAATTTCCACACAAGAAGTTGTAATTCCATCTCTAAAAGACCTTGCAAAGGATGATGCTACTAATAGACAAAAGGAAACATTTACCAATAATGCAATTGCCAAAGAAGCCCTAATTAGCACCTTATCTGACAGTGAATTTTCTGAGATCAAGAAAATTGACAGAGCATATACCATATGGAAGTATTTAGAAGATATGTTTGAAGGAGATATTCAAGCAAAGAATGCACATAGGATGACATGGAAAAAGAAATACAAAATTCTTGAGATGTTACCTGAAGAGAACATTAGAGCCTACAATCAAAGAATAAATGAAGCAATCTCTGGAATCAAAAACAATGGTGGAGAAATATCAAAAGAAGATATAATGGACAAGTTGCTAACCACTTTAACATCAGACTATGAAAATAAGATCAGTATTCTAGAGGAAACCATGCAATTCTCACAAGACTTCAAGAGAGAGACTTTGATCAGCAAAATCTCTGTATTTGAGATATCAAGATTGAAGATGAACCTAAAAGTGAAATAGCTTTCAAAGCCTCAGTCCATGGTAATAAATCCTTACACATCTCTAGTCATAATGAGAAAGAAGAAGTGGATGAAGAACTTGAAGAAATCATTGCTATGATTTCTAGAAGAGAAAAGAAAGGAAAAGGAAAATATGAAGGACAGCTTCCATTCAAATGTTTTTCATGTAACAAGATTGGTCACTTTGCATCTAAGTGTGCCACAAGAGTCAAGAAGTTTAGATCTGATTACAAACCCAAATATAAGAAGGAATGTTATCATGTTGAAGAAGGTGTAACCAATGAAGATTCAGGAGAAGATGAAATTGGATTCATTTCCCTTAGAGACATGGAAAGGTTGCTTGAGGAAATGGACATTGTAGATTAAAATGAAGAACAAGAGCTAGCCCTAATTTCCAAAGCAGACATCAGAACTGATTGGATCATTAACAGTGGATGCTCTCATCATATGACAGGTGAAAAAGATAGATTCATTCATCTAGACAAATACAAAGGTGGTATGGTTAGATTTGGAGATAACACTCCTAAACCTATCATAGGCAGAGGTTCTATCACTTTGGATGAAAAGAACAAGACTGGTGATGTTCTATATGTTGATGGATTACATCATAACTTGGTAAGTGTTGGATAGCTACTTGACAAAGGCTATCATTTGGAGTTCAAAGACAACAAGTGCATCATTAACAATAAGGATGGAGACATGATTGCATCAGGCTCCAAAACAAAAGGTAATGTTTTTCAGCTTAATTTTGATGTAATTTTTTTTGTTGCAAAGGTGGATGACAGTTGGTTATGGCACAAGAGACTTTGTCATATCAATTTTGATAATATAATAAAGATCAGCAATGTTAAGGCATTCACAGACCTTCCTAGTATTACAAGACCTGTTGACACTATTTGTAGGGAATGTGTTATGGGAAAGCATGTAAGGAGTTCCTTCAGAAGCAAGCAGAACTCGGCTAAGAACAAATTGGACCTAGTGCATACAAATTTGTGTGGTCCTACCCAGACAAGATCATACTATGGAGAAAGGTATTTCATTTTGTTTGTTGATGATTTTTCTAGGATGATGTGGGTTGCATTCTTAAAGGAGAAGTCTGAAGCCTTTGAAAATTTCAAAATATTCAAAGCTAAGGTTGAGAATGAATCTAGATTACAACTGAAATGTCTAAGATCGGGTAGAGGAGGAGAGTTCACCTCTGATCAATTTTATGACTATTATGAAGAACATGGAATTAAAAGACAGTTGAGTGCACCTAGAACCCCTCAGAAAAATGGGATTGTAGAAAGGAGGAACAGGATCATACTTGATATAGCACGCACTATGATGATTGAAGGAAAAGTGGCGCACACATATTGGAGAGATGTAGTGAACATAGCAGTCTATACTATCAATAGAACTCAATTGAGGCCAGGCATAGATAAGACACCCTATGAACTTTGGTTTGGAAGTGTACCTACAGTAAAATATTTTAGAATCTTTGGCAGCAAGTGCTACATCAAGAGAGATGATGGTGTTGGTA
>MU223533.1:994046-1008282 GCA_018584345.1 Thuja plicata | reverse complement strand
GCATCGCTTATCTTCGCAACCCTAAAAAATGCTTATATCATGCGCTTCACTTTTTAGGGCTACTCCTAACGATAACCATATTAGGGTTTTTACCATTCTCCGAGAAAATAGGAAACCCAAAAAAATTGCCACGATTGGGGAAGAGTGTACAGTACTCACATTTATCAGTTGCCACATGTCTTCACCTATCATTGAATCTTCCTAACATAGCTCTTACGTGTCATAGGAATTCGTCATAACCGTTTTAGCCATGATCTCCTTACACACAATTCAAGATGCCGACACATCAACATTATTTGCAAGAAATACATTTTTCAAAAAAAAAAAATAAGAATAGGAATTATCCAAGGTTGAGACACCTTATTCCTAACATGCTTAAGATGGATGATATGTATGCATCGTATTATTATATGTTGTTTTTAGTGTACGGAGGTACATTCTATCGGGAGCTTAGTTGCATCCTTTTTGTACAAGGATCTATAAAATTGACCAAAAAGAACCATTTAATGACCCATACAAAGATCTATACGAGTTTTAATCTAACCCAAGGGCTTCCAAACCAAACCCCTCTATGACTTAAAACTATATACTCTCAACACACATAAATTGAACCCTTAGCATGAGAAACATATTTCTTCATTATCATATATAGAAAATATATTACTTTTGTAACTTCTTCATGAGGTATAACAACATACTTTTCTTTCTCCTATTGGCCTTCTTACTTTCCTGCACAATATAATTATAAGTTATAGTTAGACCATAATAGTACTACACATTAGTTTTTAATCAAATATCCATAAGTACAATAATTGACCATTTTCGCAACTAATTACTAATCTAGATATATAACACAATACTATATATCTTTTAAGTCGTATCCAATACTTTACATATTCATTACATAAAAATAATGAAATACAAGAACATTGTCATACATTCACCTCATTTATCTCCCCAAGTCTATCTAATCATACATTAAGGAAAAACATGGAATAATTTAAGGTTGTATTAGTCACATATGAGGTGCGGTCTTGCACATTGTTCATTTATACTTCTAGAATGAATTAGATTTTCTATAGATTATTTCAAGGGAGAGAGAGAAATTCATAAATTAAATGGTTATGTTACTGCTTATTTAAACCTAATTAGTCTAGATATATCAGGATTTTAAGGTTGCATTAGTCCTTAATGAGATGGGGTCTTACAATTGATAGGTACTCTAGACATGAGTACAATTGACAGTATGGACGATCTGGCTTCAAACTTAAATGGTCATCACATTGCCTTAACAACACTAAAGGATTCATGGGAGCACTCACTTTCCAGTACAAAGGTACATTTCTAAACTATATTTGACAAACTATAAAGTATGAATGCCCTTGTACATACAAGTTTTTATCATAGTCTTTGGCATTATTGTCAAAAAAGAGGGAGTGTGTAGTAGATAAAAAAAATGAGAGAGTATACAGAGTATATATTCTATGGTAAAAAGGGGAGATATAGATTTAGGGGGAGTATGTAATCAGACATGGAGTATAGGTTCTGAAATTTTTTAAAATTTTCACAAGTTTTTGCCATCAATGTCAAAGGGGGGGAATGTTGATTGTAGAATATTGATAGATGATATTGATGATGATTTTATAGAGTATGGTTGACATTACTGGGAAACCATTACATAGTAAGAATTTTTTGTGTAAGTATATGAAGTTAAACCAACTGGTACATAGTAATATCCAATCGGTAAAGAGAAGTCAAGTGAGAAATGTAACCGATGAACAAGATTACAGGTGAAGGACAGATCGAAAAAGGAATATGAATTTTCTATCAGTGCATTGGAAGATATAAGGACAACAGGTGAACTAATATTTTCATCTGGGACTCTTAGGTGACACTAGTAAAGACATAAGTGAAGATACCACCAACCGATCAGTTTAGTGAATAGGTAAAAGCTAAAGGATATTGAACAGTTTTGACTAATTGGCTAACTCTGTTATGATGGTGGACGATTTAATGAATCTAGACAACATGAAAAATGTAGTACATTGTTCAAAGAGTTGAATAAGTAAATTCTTAGGTATTTTTACATTGATTTGTGTATGAATTCAAGGTATATTTTGACCAATAATATTGAAGGAATATTTCATATTGGAGATAAAAACATAAAGTTTTTTATGGATGATGCGGTAAGGATTTCAAGTTTTGATGAGTTAGTTATGATTAATAAAGCTATTTTGGAGGGAAACAAAAACCCTAATTAGGTTTATAGTCTAAGGTAAACATAATATATAAATTTTTATGATGATAGATGTTGTTGAAAAGAGATAGTTATGTTTTTGGAAAGTAGTTGAAGTTTTGTTGAAAAGTAAGATCTTGGAAAATGATTACAGAGTCATTTCTAGATAAGCTACAATATTAGATTCAAAACAAGAAAAGAGCATCAAAGGATCTGATTAGCATTTAGGAGTGCATATCACAGGTCAATTACTCTTTTTGTTTTACTAATAGTTTCAACAAGTTAAAATCCCTTAATAGTGTAGTCTCTCACAAGACTTGATTGTAAATCCCTTAACAAGGTGAACACTGTGATAGTGGGATTAAATCCTCTAACAAGGTAGTCTCTAATGGGATTGTAGATAGTTCTAATAAGGTATTAGTCACTCCTAATAGGGTGAGTCACCTAGAAAGTTGCATATTGTAAGCTCCTAATAAAGCACTCTTTTCTCCTACAGTGATAATTGTGGGTTTCATCCCCACCATGGTTTTTCCCTCTGACCAAGGGTTTCCATGATAAAAATCTAAGTGTTATGTGTGTGCATGTGTTGTCATTTTATTCATTGCACTTTTACTTTACAATTACAATTATATGCTTCATAGTTTGGAAGTTTCTTTTGGGTTAATTGAAGGTATAAGTAAAAGTATGAAAGTTTTATTAGTCCTCATTCACCCCCAGTCTCAGTGCCTATTATTTCCAACAGGTGTTTGGATGGATCAAGCATAACAAACATGAAACATTGAGAAAACAAAATTGGGGCCTAATTAAGTATCTAATTATAGGTGCTTGCAATTTAGGATATTGTAGTTAGGATGGTTTATCTTGGAAATTATTAAATTAAATTTGAGTCTTTTGACCATAGATAGATTCTCTCAATAGCTCAAAATTTGGCACAATGTCACCATCTGGCCAAAACACCCAAGTCGAGAGGATGACCAAAAGGTAAGAAGGCAAAGATTAAAATAGCAGTAGGAATTCGGTCGACTTTGGATGGCAAATTTGTTTTAATAAAAAGAGTGACAAGGAGAATGAGAGGTTCTCCTTGTCAGAAATGAAGGTAAAATCTTGGAATTTCAAAGGTATTAATGCCTCTGACAAGAGAAATAGGATCAAGCAAACTATTGATCCTATGAAGGCAGATCTTATTCTATTATAGGAAACTAAACTTTCTCAAGATACTTATGAAAAGATAGTGGCTAAATGGCCAAACTAGTCTACACTAAATTCTCAAGGGGTGGGAGCATTAGGAGGTTTAACAGTCCTTTGGAATCCTCAAACTATCTAGGGACATCTTATCCAGCAAGATAATAATTGGCAGATGTTGAAGATGACAGAATTTGACACCTCTTTTACATTGCTTAATGTTTATGGCCCCACCTCAACTTGGGATAAACAATGACTTTGGGAAGGTCTCACCCTTTTGATATAGCAGAAAGATTCATAGAATATCATCCTTGGTGGAGACTTTAATGTGATCCTTTATCAATCAGAGAAAATAGGGGGAACCAGCCCACCTATTAAAAACATACAAGATTTTACTTATTTTTTTGAGAACAATAACCTTATGGATATACATCCTGCCCAAGGGATATTTACATGGACAAATAAGAGAGCGGGGTTTTCACAAATAGTTGTCTTCTTGGATATATTTCTTATGTCACAAGAGTGGAAGCTCCAACACATGCACATCCAGTCAAAAATTTTGTCCCTATCAGGGTCTGACCACTTTCCAATTTCACTTACCATCAATAAACTAGGACATGATGACAAAAGCCAATCTCATTCATCTTTTAAATTTGAAATATTATGGATTCAACATCCTCAATTTCTCCCCCTAGTGAGGCAATGGTGGATCATCTCTCCTTTTATAAATGGTTCTAAAATGCATCAATTTTCCATGAAGCTGAAACATATAAAAGAGCTCATTAAAAATGGAACAAGAAAGTCTTTAAGAATATCTTTAAACAAAAAGAGGAGGTTAAGAAGAAACTATCTGACATATATAGTCAAATAATTCAAAATGGCATGAATATTGATACTTATTGCAAACAAAAAGATCTCTAGCAAGATTGGGAAGAGTTGTGTAGTAGAGAAGAGGAATATTGGAGACAAAAAACTAGGGACTTGTGGCTATAAGAAGGGGATAAAAATACAAAATTATTTCATGCTTCAGCGAAACAAAAGAGAGAAGAAAAGACAATCTTTGAAATTAACAAGGAAGACACAAGAAATGTTAGTACCAATGCTCAACAAATTCGAGAGGAAGGGGTCAACTTTTTTAAGAACCTACTTGCACCAGCAACATCCCCTTCACCCACAGAGTCACAATTGAATGAGATTCTGGAAGATATATCTAAGATGGTGTCACCATCAGAAAATGGCATGCTTATGGACCCTTTTATCATTCAAGAAGTTTGAAATGTATTATTTTCATTTCCTCCAGATAAAGCTCCTAGACCAAATGGATTCACAACACTTTTTTACCAAAGTTGTTTGGAGTTATTGGGTGGGAACTACTAGCAGTTGTAGAGGAGTCAAGCAATAATAAAAGCATGCTTAAATATTTCAAGACTACCAATATTTCAATCATCCAAAAAATTAAAGATCCAAGGACGTTTGCCGATTTTTGTCCAATATCCCTCTGCAATTTAACATTTAAGATTATTACTAAAGCCATTTATTTGAGGATGCAACATCTTATTCCTAAAATTATCTCCCTTGAACAAGGTGGATTTGTATTGGGTCGAGAGACTATGGAGGGGGCTCTAGTGACTGATGAGGTTCTCCATTCCATTAGCACTAATTAGTCCTCCAACTTTGTGATAAAACTGGACATGATGAAATCCTATGATAGAGTTTGTTGGACATTTCTATTCCAGGTGCTATAGAAAATGGGATTCTCTAAGGGTTGGTGAAAATGGATCAAAGTATGTATTTCAGGAGCTTGGTTATCAGTAATAATTAATGGTAAACTATCGGGGTTTTTCTCTTCAACACAAGGAGTGAGACAAGGATATCCTCTATCCCGAGTACTTTTCATCATCAAGGAAGAAGCGTTGAGTAGAACCATCAAACATCATAATTTGTTGGGAAAAAACTTTGGAGCACACATTGGTGGTAAAAATATCTCCATCACCCATTATTTATTTTTTGATGACACCTTGTTATTTGTCCTTTCACAAGTTAAAGAAGCTAGACAAATCAAGCATACATATAATGTCCCCACTAGGGAACCCATAAGGAATCAGGTCTTATGACCAAAAATTGCAACTAACAAATTTTTCCTAACATTACATCATTACTACTCCACATTTACATTCCTTAAGGATCCCTTAATGAATTCATTTACTAACATATTTACATTACTTATCCAAATTGAATTTCATTTCCTTTCTTTACTTTCACATTTAGAACTTAAGAGATAGGGTAAGAAAATAACATTTCATTTACAATTATATTCCTTACTTTATATACTAATTCCATTTCTCCTTCCTACACATTGAATAACTATTCATTAAAAATCACATTTCAACTTTAGCATAATAAATATTTTTCTTCCATTGCAACAAAGGAGAGACATTCAATATTACATTATATATTTCCAACTTTGTTCTTTCAAATAATAACCCTTGAAATCAAGCCTAGAACTATCCCTCCCAAGTACATTGATTTCCTTTTCAATTACATCTTTTTGATAATAGATCCCATAATAACAGGTACATAAATGGACCAAAGGCACTACAACATATCTTTACATCTTTATTTTCAGTAACAATGATAAAATTCTTTATAGAATTTGAACATATCCAAGCCACGAGTCACAAACATGACCTCAAAAGATTTTTGCCACCCAACCATGTGGAACTGATGAGGTTTCACCCCCTATGCTAAGAGATAGAACCAAGATACTCACAAGGCCCTAAGCAATTTAAGGCTCAAAGGATAAACAAATCCAAGACACAAAAAGAACATAAAATATCATCATACTATAACATAGAGGTCAAGGTTCTAGGAGACCACCTAACTGAGTGTCATCACACAACCTATATATTGGGATCCTTCCTGGCAACCATGTAACCTTGGTCCCCCCTTTATGAATATGGATCCATCCTGGTATTTATCCCTGGTCCCGATACTCCAATTAGGTCTATGTGGCCATTATTATGCTCTCTTTCATTATCTTTTGAATCCCCCCCTTCCCAGGTTAATTTTTAAGGTTATCACTTTTTATAAACCCACCCATAGGATCATCTGGAAACCACTTTAGGGTTCCAACACCTATGGTGAGCCACTCACTTAAGGATCATATTCCCTTACCCCATCACAAGCCACAAAAACCTCAATTAATCTCAAAAGACCCATCTCATAGGTCTAGGGAACCCTCTGCTGCACTCAGGCCATCTGAACAAGTTATAACCTTATATTATGGACTCTACTAAAAGCCAAGTATTAAAAAAAGCTTAAAATCAAAACCATGTATAGAATTTCATTAAACACAACATAAAACTTCCGACATGCATTTACACAACATTTCATAGCTTATTTCAAAAGTGAAAGGAAATCTCATGTGGCTAAAATTTGGCTAAGTCTAAATTTCTAAGAGATCTCAAAATTAGAAATTGTATCTTAACTCCTATGAAGCTGAAACCTATCTCAATCATCCCGGAAGGTACCTAATTCCTTTATATAAATATAACTTAAAGTATAAGAAATTAAAGTACCGTGAATGTTATATTTGTATAAGCCCTTAAAGCCCTAAAAACTCCAAACGAATTTCTACACAACCTCATACAACAATGTGCATTCCCATACGACATTTGACCAACTATCTTATGGGTATGACTACAATGTTGTACGACACTGTAAAACACTGACACAAAATTACATTTTAAACTCCCTGAAAACACTTAAAACTAATTTTTAACCCATACAACTTTGTATTCATTCCCATATGACATTTGACCAAGTGTTGTACGAGTACAAACACAATGTCATGCGACACTGCAGAATATTTTTACGAAAATGAATTTTAAACTTTTTGAAAACACTAAAAACTGGTTTCTTTAGGCATGGAGAGTTCCTGGGAAAGGTTCCCTGAGGTCAACCTAATGCAGGGACCTCAGCACCACATCCATAGCACATACTCAACATTACCTAAGCCTCAGAATAAATAAAATAAAAGAAACCATTCACAAAGAAGCCTGCAAGCAGAAAAGAGTAGGGAAAAAGGACTGTATCTCAATCCTACACCTTCATGACCCTTCCTGTTTCTTCCTAGACTTCCCTATTTCATTCAACACTAAATAAACACATCCTCCCATATGATCACAAGTATTCCTAACTTCCCAGGAAGATTTCTTTGAAATACAAAGTAAATAAAAACTATATAATCATACATAATTTACTTCCCAGAAACACAATAGAATACACAGAGCATAAAACATTTACATATCATTTTGGATACATAGTAAAACAATAATATTATAATTTAATATCATATCATATACAAACACATTCATAAACAAAAGAGGAAAAATGGAGATTCTTCCTAGTATAGACCCTACCTTGGGTCCTGCGGAAAATCCTCTTCCCTTGGCTGGAAAAATCTCTGTCAAGCTTCAATCCTTGAGTAGATATCCTTTTGGAAATCTTCCTCCAAGCAAACCTCACACACTTGACTTCACAAACCAAATACTCTCAACTCTCTTAAAATTTCTAGAAAAATCAATTACAGACAACTCAAACAAATAACAATCCTCCAAAATTATCATCCCAAAATTATCATCCCCTTTCACACCAAAATTCTTCAATTATTTATCCTCCAACTATGTGGTTGGAGGAGTTGCTTTATGGGAAGCAACTTCTCCAACTTCCATAGTTGGTTGGAGGAACAACCAAATAATTCTCGTAAGGACTTAATCAAGGTTTTTAATAAATTTAATTAAAATATCTTTTAAATGAAAGCATAACAAGAATAATAGAGAAATACCTTTCAAGAAAAACACATAGCACAATAGGAAAACAAGTAGCCTAAATTCTAGGAGGTCTTGAGTTCAACTCCCTCCTAGATAGCTAATTTTACTACAAAGGGCATTTTCCTTTTATTCTTATTATGTTTACTTTTTATTAAATACATTCATCAAATATACTTTATTTCACCCACTTTATTTACTTATTACAAATAACATACCATTTTCACAAATAATGAAAACATACAATTATTATTATTTATATAAGTATGGATTTATGTGTGTGCACCCACATATACACATACCTATATAAAATACAAATAATTATAACATATTTATAATTATTATACATATAAAATAGATTAATTCTAACTCATAACATAAATTCAGACCAACATCAAATCAAGTCTATAACATAAATTGTATTCTACTTCCCCAACTAGGATAACTCCCTAAACAGAATTCTAAGTCCAAGGGTAACCTCAAGAGTATCTTGGTTAAATCTTCACACATCAATAGTTTGAGGATTTTGAAGGCACGCTCAGACCTGTGTAGCCAGGTGGAGACGATGTCTGGTACCTGCACCCTGCATCACCAACTGATATGCATATACCTATATATATATAAACATGCAGTGACAAACAAGGAGGGAGAGTGCGACATCGTGTGGATCTCCCATAAGAGTAACTACGACTGCCCCTCCTCATCCTACACTCACATCAACTAGTAAATGTCAAACCATAATAGGGTCAGTAGGGTTAGATCATAATATAAACATCATAACACAAATCAATGTAAAATATTTTACGGATAGTTCATTTCTAACCACTCATCATTAAATGCTATTTTAATATTTCCAAATAAACTGCAGTAACCAAATATAGGTGCTCAAATGTCTCATAAAGTGTTAACTAAATAATAATCATAGTCCATCATAAAATCCAAAGTATCAAAGCAAAATTCATGTCAATCTAACATTGGAAGATGCTAGGGTGGGCATTACATCCTCTCCCCCTAGGATTAGGCTTACTCTTGGAAGCCTACAAATAAGTACGGATATGCAGATCTGAGTCTGCTAGCATCCTCCCAAATAGTAGAGGTATCATCACTGGGGTCCCATTGGACCCTTACCTACTCTATGTTGTGACCCCTGAGGGTCAAATTCCACTGCTGGAGTATATGTACTGGCTCCAAAGTCAGTTTCCCGTCCTCTACCTGTAAAGTGTTCCAATCCAAAACATGAGTCAAATCAGGAATATACTGTCTAAGTAAGGATACATGAAACACATCATGCACATGTGTAAGGCTGGGTGGTAGGGAGAATCAGTGAGAAACCGGTCCTATCCTCTCAGGATCTCAAATGGACCTACAAATCTTGGTGCCAACTTAGAACCTTTTCCATAATGGATAGGGCTCTTACCTGGGCGGACTCTCAAAAACACCTTATCTCCAACAGAGAACTATCTATCAATCTTGTGAGCATCGGCATACTTCTTCTAGCTATCCTAAGCTGTCAAAAGATGTTCTTTGATCCTTTGGATATACTACTCCATGTCTTGTAACATCTTTGGGCCAAGTAATACTCTGTCCTCTAAGTGATCCCAACTCAAAGGGGTACGACAATGATGACCATAAAGAGCCTAAAATGGTGACATCCCCAAAGAACTGTGATAGCCATTATTGTAAGAAAACTCCACTAAGTATAATTAATCTTCCCAATGATTTTGTCTATCCACCACATACATCCTAAGCATGTCTTCAAGAACCTAATTAACTCACTCTGTCTGACCATTGGTCTCTAGGTGGTATGCAGAACTAAAATTCAGTTGAGTCCCTAAAACATGCTACAAAGAGGTCCAAAACTCTGAAGTGAATACTGGATCTCTATCAAAGATAACCTTTCTAGGAACACCATGTAATCTGACTATGTCCTTCATGAAGACTCTAGCTACTGAGGTGGTAGTATAGGATGACTGCATAGGTGAGAAATGTGCTACCTTGGTTAACTTATCCACTGTGACCATGATAGCATCATGTCTCTGATACGTGACTGGTAGTCCCACAATAAAATCCATAGATATCACATCCCATTTCCATTCATGAATCAAATGTGGTTGAAGGAGGCCTACTGGGTGATGATGCTTTGCCTTGACCCTCTGACATTCGAGACACCTAGCCAAAAAATTGGCTATATCCCTTTTCATGCCCGACCAAAAATATAGTTGTCTCTGATTCAAATACATCTTCTTAACACCTAGATGACCTAAATAAGGAGCATGGTGTGCTTCCACCATGATGACTCTCTGAAGATTGCCTAAAAGTGGCACGTAAATTCTACCTTAATGTCTCAACAGTCCATCTGACTCTAAGGAATACCCTGAGAACCTTCCTTCTAACGTCCTTCCTGTCTCAATTTCAGCCTTAGCTTCAAGATACCAGGTATCTGAAGAAATTTCTTGCAAGATCTAACCTCTCAAACCAATTGAAAGGGAGAGCATGGATATCTCATGTCTCCTTCTGCTTAAAGCATCTGCCACCACATTTTCCTTACCTTGGATATATCTGACCTCAAATTCATACTCACACAGGAACTCCATCCATCGATGTTTCCTAGCATTGAGATTAGGTTGAGTAAATATGTATTGAAGGCTTTGATGATCAGTGTGTAACTCAAACCGATGTCCCAATAAGAAGTGTCTCCAATAATTTAGGGCATGAACTACAGCTGCTAACTCCAAATCATGGGTGGGATAGTTAAGCTCATGGTCCTTAAGCTTTCTAGACTAATAAGAAATAGCTCTTCCCTCTTGCATCAATACGGACCCTATGCCTTCCAAGGAGGCATCAGTACAAACCACAAAATTTTTAGCGGGGTCAAGTACCACCAAAATTGGGGCACTGGTCAACTTATCCTTTAGGATCTGAAAGGAATCTAAACATTTCTCAGTACAAATGAACTTCTTCCCTTCCCTTTGAAAGGAAGTGATGGGATGAACTATTCTAGAGAATCCTTGGACAAAGCATTTGTAGTATCTGGCTAAACCCATGAAACTATGAACCTTTGAGACATTGGTGGGGGTTGGCCATTCAACTATAGCTTATATCTTGGTGGAATCAACTGATATGTCTTCTCCTGAGATAACATGACCAAGATACTTAACTTCAGTTTGAAATAAATCACATTTCTCCAAGTTTGCAAATAATTGATTCTCACGAAGGCATTGTAGCACTTGTCGGAGATGTTTCTCATGTTCTTCCACTATCTTAGAATACACCAAAAAATCATCTAGGAAAATTATAAAAAATTTATCCAAGAAGGTTCTGAATACCCCATTCATAAGACTCATGAATATTGATGGTGCATTTGTGAGACCAAAAGGTACTACGGTAAATTCATAGTGTCCATACCAAGTATGAAAAGTTGTATGATGAATGTCAGCTTCCTGAATCCTTAACTGATGATAACTCAACTTCTGATCAATCTTGGAAAACACCTTGGCTCCTTTCGTCTGATCAAACAGGTCATCAATTCTTGGAAAAGGATACCGATTCTTGATGGTTACTTTGTTGATTTGACGATAGTAAATACACAACCGTAGTGAAGCATCCTTCTTTTTAACAAAGATAACCAGAGCTCCCCAAGGTGACACACTTGGTCTGATAAATCATTTTTCTAAGAGTTCTTCTAATTGAACTTTTAATTCACTTAACTCTTGAGTGGTCATGCGGTAGGGAGCTTTAGAGATAGGCTCAACTCCTGGCACCAGTTCTATGTGGAAATCAATATCCCTTTTGGGAGGCATTCCTAGAGTCTCGGTTGGATATACATCTGCAAACTCTTGAAGCAAAGGGTGCTCGAGTATAATTTCTCTATCTTCCTTTTTTTTCAAATCATTAACTGAGACTGAAAAAAGTTGGCATCCTTTCCTCATGCATTTCTTAAGTTGCATAGCCGATATCATCCAAAGTGAAATAGGTCATTGAATTCCCAAAATTGTGTTGGGATTACCTAAATCACCCAAGCAATGAATGAGATTTTTTATGCAATCTATCTTAGCTTCATGTGTTGTCAACCAATCCATTCCTAGGACAACTCCATATGATCCAACAGAAATAACTCAAAGATCAACATTGGTAGAAAAAGGTCCTAATCCCAAGTTGCAACCTTGAACACACAAATCTGTGGTCATTTTAGCCCCTAAGGCTAGCTCTACCTGCCACTTAACTCCTTTCCCTACTACCGCTAGCCTGCACTTTTCTATCAAAGAAGAAGATATGAATGAGTTGGTTGCTCCCGAGTTAAAGAGAATAGAAATAGTTTTACCCTTTAAAAAACCTAAAATTTCTATAACAGTGTTTTGGTTATCCTCTTGTTTGTGTTCCACTACGGTGAACACCCTATGAGACTGACTAGCATCTCCTACCGTTGGTTCTGAAACTGCTTGATTCTGATTGGTGAGATTCATCCATTGAGGGCAATGAGCTGCAATATGTCCTTTTTGTCCACAAGAGTAACACCCAGTATTCCTTCCCAAGTTCTTTGTAGGAGGTGCGCTGGATTGTTGATAACCTCCTCTATTGAAATTCTGAGAATTATGGGATTGTGGAGGAGGAAACCTTTGTTGTGCTCAGAAGTTGTTACAGTTTTGAGGTTGTCGATACTTCCCATTGCTTTTGCTATTATTTTGAAACTTCTTCTTAGGGAGGTTTTGCCCACTTTTGAAAGATGACTATTGGTTCTTAGAGTTGGAATTTCCTTAATCAAAGTTCCCCTTAGAACCTAATCCAACATTGAAATTTTGGCCACTAGCATAGCCACCTCTTCCTTTGACCTTTCTTTCAACAAGGTATGCCTTAGTGATGGCCTCTCGGAGATCCTGGGGTTCTAAGACTGCTACCTCTCCCAATATTCGGTCCTTCAGACCTCTGATGAAATGTTGGACAAGTATGGGTCCATCATCTCTAAAGCCTGAGAAAGGCTTAAGTTCATAGAACTTTCTTTCATACTCTTCCACCGACATGTTGGCTTGCTTAAGGTGGTGGAATTCTTCTACCCTTCCCTGCCTCCATTGATCAGACATGAACCAATCCTTAAAGCTTTCTAGGAACAATTCCCATGAAATAATGTTGATGGTGACTTGAAGCTTGTCTTCTTCCATACGCCACCATGTAGATGCAAACTTCCTCATATTCATAACGGCACATCAGGCCTTGACGTTGCTACTAAAAGGGTGCATAGAAAAACACCTCTCAATGTCAAACAACTAGGTTTCTATTGTAGATCCCCCTTCATTTCCATATAAGAGGGGTACCTTGACTTTGAGCAAGTCCCTCATATGAGCGGTATCCCTGTCTTCAAATTCTTGCCTAACTTTCCTTCTCCTAGGGCTTCTCTCTCTTTCCCTACCTTGATGTTCAGCTTGGTTTCCTTCTTCGAAATTGAATCTATTTTCAAGGTTGTCAAGTCTCTGCAAAATTTGTTGCATAATTTTTCTAAATTTGGCTCCTTCAGAGTCATTACTCTGACTCTCATTCCTATGGTTATCTCAATTTTGTTCTCCCTCATGTTCCCCATGGGAACTCTTTGGGCGAGATCTAGAGGAAGACTATTGAGCTCTGTCCCTAGCTCTTTCGCAGGTAACGGGAGGCATACTGGGAGAGTGGTGCAATATTAGTTTTACGTGTATGTTTAAAAGTAGCATTCAATGTGTTGAAAATTTTTGAGTTTCAAACATAACTAGACCCTGAGCTCCCAGTGTAGAAACTAGGGCTCTGATACCAAATTTAATGTCCCCGCCAGGGAACCCATAACGAATCAGGTCTTATGACCAAAAATTGCAACTAACAAATTTTTCCTAACATTAAATCATTACTACTCCACATTTACATTCCTTAAGGTTCCCTTAATGAATTCATTTACTAACATATTTACATTACTTATCCAAATTGAATTTCATTTCCTTTCTTTACTTTCACATTTAGAACTTAAGAG
>MU223533.1:973106-993922 GCA_018584345.1 Thuja plicata | reverse complement strand
CAAAGGAGAGACATTCAATATTACATTATATATTTCCAACTTTGTTCTTTCAAATAATAACCCTTGAAATCAAGCCTAGAACTATCCCTCCCAATTACATTGCTTTCCTTTTCAATTACATCTTTCTAATAATAGATCCCATAATAATAGGTACATAAATAGCCCAAAGGCAATACAACATATCTTTACATCTTTATTTTCAGTAACAATGATAAAATTCTTCATAGAATTTGAACATATCCAAGCCATGAGTCATGAACAGGACCTCCAAAGATTTTTGCTACCCAACCATGTGGAACTGATGATTTTCCACCCCTCGTGCTAGGAGATAGAACCAAGATACTCACAAGGCCCTAAGAAATCTAAGGCTCAAAGGATAAAGAAATCCAAGACTCAAAAAGAACATAAAATATCATCATACTATAACATAGAGGTCAAGGTTCTAGGAGACCACCTAACTGAGTGTCATCACACAACCTATATATTGGGATCCTTCCTGGAAAACATGTAACCTCATTCCCCCCTTTATGAATAGGGATCCATCCTAGCAGTTATCCCTGGTCTCGGTACTCCAATCAGTTCTGTTTGGCCATTATTATGTTCTCTTTCATTATCTTTTGAATCCCCCCCTTCCCAGGTTAATTTTTAAGGTTATCACTTTTTACAAACCCACCCATAGGATCATCTGGCAAACACTTTAGGGTTCCAACACCTAAGGTGATCCACTCACTTAAGGTTCATATTCCCTTACCCCATCACAAGCCACAAAAACCTCAAGTAATCTCAAAATACCCATCGCATAGGTCTAGGGAACCCTCCGGTGCACTCAAGCCATCCTAACAAGTTCTGACCTTATATTATGGTCTCTACCAAAAGCCAATTATGAACAAAATCTTAAAATCAAAACCATGTATAGAAGTTCATTAAACACAACATAAAACTTCCCACATGCATTTACACAACATTTCATAGCTTATTTCAAAAGTGAAAGGAAATCTCATGTGGCTGAAATTTGGCTAAGTCTAAATTTTTAAGAGATCTCAAAATTAGAAATTGTATCTTAACTCCTATGAAGCTGAAACCTATCTCAATCATCCTGAAAGGTACCTAATTCCTTTATACAAATATAACTTAAAGTATAAGAAATTAAAGTACCATGAATGTTATATTTGTATAAGCCCCTAAAACCCTAAAACTTCCAAATGACTTTCTACACAACCTCATACGACAATGTGCATTCCCATACGACATTTGACCAGCTGTCGTATGGGTATGACTGCAATGTTGTACGACACTGTAAAACACTTACACAAAATTACATTTTAAACTCCCTAAAAACACTTAAAACTGATTTTTAACCCATACGACTTTGTATTCATTCTCATACAACATTTGAACAAGTGTTGTATGAGTACGAACACAATGTCGTGCGACACTGTAGAATATTTTTATGAAAATGAATTTTAAACTTTTTGAAAACACTAAAAACTAGTTTCTTTAGGCATGGAGAGTGCCTGGGAAAGGTTCCCTGAGGTCAACCTGATGCAGGGACCTCAGCCCACATCCATAGCACATAATCAACATTACCTAAGCCTCAAAATAAATAAAATAAAAGTAACCATTCACAAAGAAGCCGTCAAGCAGAAAAGAGTAGGGAAAAAGGACGGTATCTCAATCCTACACCTTCATGACCCTTCTTGTTTCTTCCTAGACTTCCCTATTTCATTCAACACTAAATAAACACATCCTCCATTATGACCACGAGTATTCCTAACTTTCCAGGAAGATTTCTTTGAAATACAAAGTAAATAAAAACTATATAATCATACATAATTTACTTCCCGAAAACACAGTAGAATACACAGAGCATAAAACATTTACATATCATTTTGGATACATAGTAAAACAATCATATTATAATTTAATATCATATCATATACAAACACATTCATAAACAAAAGAGGAAGAATGGATATTCTTCCCAGTTTAGACCCTACCTTGGGTCCTGCGAAGAATCCTCTTCCCTTGGCTGGAAAAATCTTTGCGAAGCTTCAATCCTTGAGTAGGTATCCTTCTGGAAATATTCCTCCAAGAAAACCTCACACACTTGACTTCACAAACCAGAGACTCTCAACTCTCATAAAATTTCTAGAAAAATCAATTACAGACAACTCAAACAAATAACAATCCTCCAAAATTATCATCCCAAAATTATCATCCCCTTTCACACCAAAAATCTTCAATTATTTATCCTCCAACTATGTGGTTGGAGGAGTTGCTTTACGGGAAGCAACTTCTCCAACTTCCATAGTTGGTTGGAGGAACAACCAAATAATTCCCGTAAGGACTTAATCAAGGTTTTTAATAAATTTAATTAAAATATCTTTTAAATGAAAGCATAACAAGAATAATAGACAAATACCTTTCAAGAAAAATACATGGCACAATAGGAAAACAAGTAGCCTAACTTCTAGGAGGTCTTGAGTTCAACTCCCTCCTAGATAGCTAATTTTACTACAAAGGGCATTTTCCTTTTATTCTTATTATGTTTACTTTTTATTAAATACATTCATCAAATATACTTTATTTCACCCACTTTATTTACTTATTACAAATAACATACCATTTACACAAATAATGAAAACATACAATTATTATTATTTATATAAGTATGGATATATGTCTGTGCACCCACATATACACATACCTATATAAAATAAAAACAATTATAACATATTTATAATTATTATACATATAAAACAGATTAATTCTAACTCATAACATAAATTCAGACCAACATCAAATCAAGTCTATAACATAAAATGCATTCTACTTCCCCAGCTAGGATAACTCCCTAAATAGAATTCTAAGGCCAAGGGTAACCTCGAGAGTATCTTGGTTAAATCTCCACACATCAATAGTTTGAGGATTTTGAAGGCACGCTCAGACCTATGTAGCCAGGTGGAGATGATGCCTGGTACCTGCACCCTGCATCACCAACTGATATATATATATATATATATATATATATATATAAACATGCAGTGAAAAACAATGAGGGAGAGTGAGACATCATGTGGATCTCCCGTAAGAGTAACTACGACTGCCCCTCCTCATCCTACACTCACATCAACCAGTAAATATCAAACCATAATAGGGTCAATAGGGTTAGATCATAATATAAACATCATAACACAAATCAATGTAAAATATTTTACTGATAGTTGATTTCTAACCATTCATCATTAAATGCTATTTTAATATTTCCAAATAAACTGCAGTAACCAAATATATATGCTAGAATGTCTCATAAAATGTTAACTAAATAATAATCATAGTCCATCATAAAATCCAAAGTGTCAAAGCAAAATTCATGTTAATCTAACATAGGAAGATGCTAGGCTGGGCATTAAAATACACTGCAGTTAAAGTCAGCAGTCTCAGGCCAAAAAATCAATGCATAAAAGTCCAAGATTTATCTATTTAACACCAATAAAGTTATATCTGATAGAATAGTTTAGATTATGGGAATCTCAGTGGACTTCTTTCCTTCCATGTACCTTGGAATTTCTTTTTTCATGGGCTCCAATAAAACACGTTACTGGTCCTCAGTTCTTGATCACATCAAGAATAGAGTTGTGGCTTGGAAAGCTAGATGGTTATCACTCTCAGGTAGAATCCTTCTTATTAAAATAGTGCTCTCTTCTATTCCAAATTACTAGTTATTTGTTCTCAAATCTCTTCCGTCAATCTTCATACAATTTCAAAAACTACTTAGAGGCTTCCTATAGACGGGAAACATGAATGACAGGAAAAAATTCCTCTTGTCTCACTCCAAGATATGGCACATATCCCAGCATTAGGGGGTGCAGGAGTGCATGATTTGACAAAAAGAAATGGAGCTTTTGCTGGCAAGCTAGTGTGGCAAATGTATTCTAAACCTCAAAATATTTGGTGCCAAATCATGCAGCAAAAATACTTGGATAATAACGACCCTTCAAGATTACTATCAAATCCTAGATCCACCTAAAGGGTCAGCCATATGGGACTTTATGATATCCTCAAGAGATATTGTTTTTAAATATGTATCTTGGGAAGTAAACAATGGGGTTAAAGTTAAGTTTTGGAGAGATTCGTGGAATGGTAAACCTCTTTTAACTTCAATGAAAAAGATAAATGACATCATAAAATTATCATAAAATCATTGGGGAATCCATTTAATACATTATATTTCAGCAGTCTGCTTATTTTCAGGAAAAGTCATTTGGAAAGACCCGGATGAGCTACCAATGAGTTAGCAGGATAGGGAGATCTAACGAGGCATACTATCAGATAGGCAAGTCTTCCTTTAGGAAAAAGAGGATAAATTGGTCTAGGCCCCAGCTAAAGATGGAAATTATTCAATCAAAGAAGGTTATAGAATAATACAACAAACTGGATCAGACAAATCTCCATCTAGAGTATATTCTTTCTGCTGGAATCACATTGTCCTTCCAAAAGCAGGTTGCTTTTCTTGGCTTGCATTAAAACACAGAGTTTTTACAAGTGATAGATTGGAGAGACTCTATATTTCTCCACCATTTAAGTTCTTATTATGTGATGATTGCAATGAAACTATGGATCACATATTTTTGAGTTGTTCATTTACACAAAAATGTTGTCTATTTGTCCTTAGAAAATTACAATTTAGCACCCCTCTTTTGAACAGCATTTGGGATATCTTCCAATCATGGTTGGTCCTATACTCAAACTCCTTATTCACTAATATATGGAAGTGCTCTCCAGCATTAGTGATCTGGGCTATTTGGTGGGAAAGAAATAAATGCATTTTCAAGAAATATTTTCCCCTATTGGTGTAGTTTTAGAAGGAATTGAACAGTCCATATCAGAGGTGGTCAACACTAGCCTGACCAAATGCAATTTGAAACAAGTCATTAACCCTTGGAATGGCATGGTCATTCATGAATGGAAAAAATTATTTTTCCCCACAAGGTGGAGTATACCAAAGAAAGGCTTGTCTAAAGTTGACCAGTCTGAAGTGCATTGGCATCCTCCATCACCGGGCACTATGAAGCTCAATTTTGATGGAGCTTCTAGAGGAAACCCAGGCAAGTCAAGGCTAGGGGAATGTATTTGATACTATCAGGGTAATGTACTAGCACTTACATCTTCTCCCTTACATGTAGGAACCAACAATCTCGTAGAAGCACATGCATTAATCATTGGACTAATACTTGCCAAGAAGGGAGGGTATAATTGATTGCATATTGAAGGTGATTATGTGGTCATCGTCAACGCTTGTATTAAACATAACTCACATTCATGGAAGCTTAACTATATCCTAAATCAAATTTTTATTTCATTAGATAAATGTCACAAACTGTATATCTCACACAGACTCAGGGAAGGGAACAAAGTGGTTGATCTACTATCGAACTTGGGATGTGATGGGGTAGTGACTTCAGCATTAAAACTGATTACCTTCATTGCAGAGAATGATGAACTTTGAAAGGTAATTGATGTAGATAAATGCATATGAGGATTATGAACATATCTGGAAGAATACTCATGGTAGTTTGGTAGTTTCAAATATTAATAAACAATGCACAAGTACACTTTGAAGTGGTAAATGCACATAATACATCACTACTTATGTAGCAATTGTCATTCTTTGCTTTCAGTAGTCGTAGGGACGTGTGGAGTCCTTATTTGTGCCTAGATGTCAAGTGGGATATATGGCGATAAAAATTCACATGGAACATCTATGTTTACATGCATAAATTGCACATCTTGATCTACCCACAGAACGCATTCACTTGCAAAGATAACGCATAATCTAACACATTAATTATACCCCAACAAGTAAAATGTCTCCCTATTTTATAAGCATGTTCATTGCATACCATGGTATCAAGTATGGAGATGTCAAGCATGGTGGAAATCTATGCTAAATGTGAGATGTGTTCTAAATTTCATATGGAAATGCTGCCAAAAAACTACCACATTTGAATCCTGCCGAGGGTGGAAGAAAATGTATTGCCACCACAGATTATTGACACTATGCTGGATGAAATGTTCATGGTTCATTATCCTACCATTTTTTGGGTATTTAAATAGGTAATTGGAGAAGAAATTATCACACCAAACTCAAAGAAGTTTTTATACCCCTCTCATATAGTTTCAATATTTTTGTCCAACGCAATGGACTTGCTACAATCTACGCACATGCTCATGATTTTAGCTTATAAGGCTCTTAAAAGTCATTTTTGGGATGAAGATAATCTCAAAAAGGCTATGCAACATTATGACCTCTGTGCAGGTCAAGCTTTAGTGGGCGGCTTGTTTACTGGGCTATAATTGCTGCAAAAACATGAGTTTTTGGTCACTTATTATGCAGTTAAAAGGTCCTTTGAGAAACAAAGTGATAGGTACATGAGGAATGCACTTCATACAACCGCCGTGCACTTGGGTTCCAGCTAGAAGAAAAGGTTAAAAAAATAGTTTATGCACTTCTAGATTTACTCAGAATGCCTAACACTCCAGTCAATCCACGGCCTACTCCTCTTCCTTTGACAGCAAATTGGAATGTGATTGCTTTGCGTAGGGACTAGGACATTTGGGAGGAAGGAAGGGACCCCTCAAATTTTCCTCCTTTGCAAAATCCTTAGTCAGATCCTGGACAAGGAGAATGGGATAAACCTAATTAACTAGGTTGCGATGACGCTGACGGGTTGGGCTGGAAAATGGTGGTAGAGTCTGAGAATGGGAGTGGTTGGGAGACAATTACAGTTGTTGCACCTCCCATGGGTTGGAATTTGGGCTGGTCACCTCTATCTCAACCTGCATCTATAACCAATGAACCTGATGAAATGGAGGATTGAAAGTTTAGTGCTGATATGGAAATTAGATTCTGAATGCACATCGTTAGTGTATGAATTTTGAGTTTTGTTGTCGTACATTTAGATTTATACTTCATGCGATGTTTGGGTTGTAAGTGGACTGATATGTTTTTGGTCATGTATATCTTCAAGCTCAGATTATATGAGATATAGCTTAGTAATATTTTTTTAATGCGATGTATTTTGTTTCTTTAGTTAGGGTTTATGATATATCAAACTTTTGTAATGAGAAAGGATACCGAGTTTTCTTGTTGCTTCTTTCCCGATTGAGCTCTCGAATCAGTTTATTAATATAAATAATATATTCAGGTGGCTTGCCCACTTTTGCCTAAATAAAAAAAAATTAGGATTATGGTAGGGAGGATCTTTAGAACATATATCTTTAAGCCTTCCATTCGTATAACTTGGGAAAGGTCATTACTAAAGAACTAGGTCTAGAAATCTAGAGGAATTTATAATTGGATACTAATCACTTTGATTAATGTTTCTTAAACAATAATTTCCAAACCCCTACATTGAAGCTACAAAATCTTCTTCCTCAAATTAAACATGTTGATAAAACTAATTTTGTTAAATCTACATTCATTCTATATAACATTATTATAGTGTGTGAAGTTATGAAATGGGCTTGTCAATCTCAGTAATAGGGTATTTTTATTATTTAAAAAATTCCAAATCCTATGACTAGATTGGGTCTCCTTTTATCCTTCTAATACTTCAAGAGTTATGACTTGATCCTTAGTTTATTTAATAAATTGATATGCTATTTTTTAGATGTTTCAACTTTTCTCACCATCAACGGTCATCAATCTATTTTTTTTTTCCTCTCCAAGTCTAATTGCTACAAATGTCCTTTAACTCCAACACTGTGTGTGACTATTGCTAAATTATTTGGTTATATTTTAGCTCACTTTGTTTCTTAAAAGATAATTAAAGGTATTTATTTACCTAATTCTTCAACTCAACTTGTTAATGGTTATTTTTTATGATTCTTTCCTCACTCCTCTAAAAGAGAAAAATAATATTAAACAAGATTTCCAATTCTGGGATATTTTGTATAAAGCCTCAATTTTAGAAATTAAATAGAAAAAGAATCAATTTTATAGAAAATATGTCTTATGTAAGCCTTTTTGGATGATTTTTTTAAGTGTAACTAGATTGGGCATATGTAGAGAAATTTTTATATTTTGGATACTCGTTTTCCTTTTCAATCTATTTCCAAACACTTTGTGGTGAGATTTTCTTTCTAGAATTAATAATAAGTTGCACTATGGTTATGAAACCTTCATTTTTAGATTTTTTTTAAATGTATAATGATTTTTACAACCCCTCATATTTATAATTCTTTCTGGTGGGTATCTTTTAAAGCTTCTTACTTGTTAAAGAAGGTTCTGAGATATTTTTTATGGATTTCCTTAGAGAATCATTGAGGTTTTTATTAGGTGGCTCGGGATTACTATTTTCTAGTACATTATTTATGACATTTGTACTTAATTTCCACTAAGAATCAATATTTTTGTATTTGGACCAAGTGAATCATTCATGCTCTTGATAGTAAGAGGCTAGGTAAATTACAATGTGGTATTGTGTTTATTTTGTCACCCCACTAGTAGACTAGTTTGAAGAGGATGGGTCTTTTCACCCTTCTAATAATTTAAGTGGATGTTCAAGTTCAAGGGAAATTTTTAATCGTAATGAAATAAAAAAAGGATTCATTATAATGCACAAACAAACTAGGAATCTTAGGCATGTATCCTCTCTTACAGTGACAGGAAGATGATCTGTTAGGCTCAAGAAGGCTTATGTTCTAGGTGGATGCACCAATCCTTCACTATGTGGGGACTAGGAATATAAAAATTAAATTAAGAAATACAAGATCTATGGTACCAAAAAAATAAAAAATGGTGGTTTCTAGCATGCACAATATGAGTGAGGACTAGAAAACTAATTCTAGGACCAGATTTAATAACCAAGGACTATAGCTAACTTGTAAACCAAGTTTTAGACCAAAGTGGGAGGACAAGGGAAACTCACTCTCCCTAGTCTAGGATAGGAGTGACTCACTCACCTTTGTACTATAACTTTCCTATGAAATCAATTGAAAACTATATCTCTTTTCTAGATCCATCTATAGCTTTTCCTGAACATTTTTCACCCATTCTTGCACACCAAAAAAAAAGGAAAAAATTTTGTAAAGAGGATTTTTCCTAATTCAAACCCTAGTTTTGGAATCAATCATGAAATTAAAATAAATTATGCTTTAAAGGAAAGTGTTTTGATATGTAGAAAAGGCTAGATCTAATAAATAACAAGTCTTATACCTTGATGATGCAATTATCTTTGAATGTGATCACAAGTGTTGATGCAATAGCATGAATCCACCAAACACCTGAAATGAAATTATAAAATGCATGCTTGCATGAATGTTTTTGAATCTTTCTACAACGAATAATAAGGTGGGATGAAATTATTTGAATTCTTGATGCTTGGATGCTTGAGTCCTTGATTGATTTCTTATGGATTGATTAAGTTACCAAAATAAGGGAGGTTTCCTTGTTTATATTCTGAGATCCTAGCCAATTCAAGATTAAAAACTCAAAGGAGGCCAATGTGGATCCAGAATTCCCACTAGTGCCAAATAACCATTACCCAATTCAAATTTGGGGGAAAAATTCAAGGACAGGGGCAAATTTTAGGATAGGGGTTATCCAAAGTTTCCCTTGTCCTTGTTATACACCAAATTTTCACCCTATTAAACTTGCAAGTATAATGATATGGTATAACATGGGAATCGCTTCCAGGTTGTGGGACCTTTGCTAACTGAAGTGAGACCTCCAGGTTCTAGGCTGGTTCCTCTTGGATAATCACCTATTTTTCTCTTGAAACTGAAAAGTAAACTTGGGAGGAAAAGGTATAGAAGGATAACTGAAGGGAAATAATAAAAATCAAACTTAACCTACTAGATGATACACTGAAAAGACATGAATCACAATATAATGGCCAAGAACTTGCATGAAATTCCTGAATCAGGACAAGTACAACTTCTTAGACAGGTTTGCAAAAAATGTTTCATAGAGAGGTCCGAGATGAAACTATTGGAGGAAAGAAAAATTTTCACAAAAATAGCTTCAAGGAAGTAGACACAGACTATAACAAGAAACAAAACATCCACTCCAACAAATAGGCATAGGAATGAGACAAAAAATCAAGGAATAAACAAAATTCATGAGACTACTTTTATCAATCATCCACAATAGTACATAGAGATGCAGAAAAGAAAGAAAACTTAGAATAGCGCATGAATCTCTTCAATACTCAGTCAATATATTATGCTTCAGAAAGAATCCCAACCATATGAAAACCTGAAGGCAGAAAAAATGCCACAGAAAGTCTTGCATAAGCTTGGAAAACTGAGAATTATAGACACACAAAAAGTTTGAGGACAGAGATAATGTCACATAAAACTCTTACATAATCTGAACCTAACTCTAAACAAACAAAAAAAAAATTATATACAAGCTCCTCCAGCACACAGGCTTGGGATTCAATCCATCCAATCAGATTTGGACAAGTTAGGGTTACAATAGATATTCTTTAAACAATTCAAAAACCCTAAAAAAATTATTGTCCGCCACTAATGTGTTTGGAGAAATATCTCAGAAGATCAGATATAGTCTTTAAAAATCATTCCCATCACCATTAATTTGATCAAAATAAGCGGCAAAATCATCTACCATGTCTGAGACTTGAAAGACCATGCCACCGCCATGAAACCCTAAGATAAGATTTGAATATATGAATTTAAACAATAATGGTCATAGGTGGCGTGGAGGTTTGTATCAATGGCTCAGAATAAGACTCAGTTTCCTATTTAAAATGTAGTCATAGATATTTTCTTTAACTTTATCTTTTCTTTAAGAATAGACCTGATTTAGACACGTGGCACCCTGTTGCATTTCCTTGAACATTAACAATCTTCATCTTGGCCATTAAGTCATAGCGCCCACCTTCAGATCTATCTTAACTTCCTTTATCTTTATCTTACCTTTGGTGTTGACTTCAACTCTAACTTGGACATGTGACAACAAGGCACATTGCCTCAATGGATAAACAAATTCATCTTGGTATCTAAGCCTTTGCGCCTGGGCACCTGAAATACTTTTATCTTCAAGTCGCTAGATCCTAGTCTTAACCCTGGTTCCATTGAGAGATTCAGAGATAAAGTTATCTCTAAATCTCAAGATCCATTCTTTAACTCTAAGTTTATTCCAAGACTTCGCGACAACCACAACATCAATACTCGATCAATGGCCTGCGGTGAATCTCTGAATGGAAAGATCTGGCACAAATTTATCTGGTGATTCAATGCCAACCACAAAATTTGATCCTAATAAACGGCTCATATTCTATATTTTCAAATTTTGAACTGAACCTAATTTTAAATGCCTTGACCTAGGTATATATGGAGATTCAGTGACAAAGGCCTTCTCTAGATCTCACAATGTTTGATTTAACCCTGATTTTATCATGAGATCTAGTGACAACTGTGATACTAGAACATGATCAAAAATCCAGAACTTGAACCTGATATACTTCACTTTAACTTTGATTCATTTCAAGATCACGCGACTGAGAATATCTCACAATCTCCAAGTCCCTAGCCTAACCATGGTTTAATTCAAAGATCTATTGCACATTGACCAATTAGAACCTGATCATGAAAACATGCCTATATCTAAGTCTTTATCTTTGAATCGTTGAATAGAACTCAACTAGAGCTTGATTGGTGCAGGAGCACCTTAAGGTCTAGTAGAGATCTTTAGTAAATTTTGGCTTGTAGGTTATTTTGGCCAACCACCAATTAATAAGGACTAAAATATAAAGTCTTGTAGTTTATCTAGGGTGTGTGTTGACTTAGGTGTGTTTAGGTTAGGGGATTTGGATATCCAATTAGGATTTAGTGTCCAAATCCTAAGAAGTCAACCAAGTGGTGAAACTTGGATTGAGACCCCAAAATGGAGTGACATTTTGGATTTTGGTTTTTTTAGGTGTTTGAAGGTCTTGTATGATGATTTCATGTCAATTTGGGTCATTAGGCATAGTTGTTTGACAAAATGCAAAAAGTTGTAAAAGTTTCTCATGACAACTTTTCAATTTTAAAAAGTTGTCAGACAACATTTCCTAGAATTTAGGAAAGGGCTTTAATTATGCCCAAATCCTGACCTTAGGGTCTGAGCATAGAGGGATAAAATATTTAAGGTATTAGAAACCCTAATCTAAAGGTTGGTCATCATAGTGTATGGACTAAGTATTGCAAAGGAGTTTTAACTATTTTTCTGTAACAGAGCTTTGATCCAGTAATTTAATGGATTGAAAGTGTTGAATTAATGCATTGATATATTTTGTGTTGACATGTAGAAACTTCTTGTGGCATTTTTTTGGTTGTTTGGTGTCACTAGTTAATCTTTTGTAAATTCTTTCTCTTTTACTTGTTCGTTGTCTCGTTCTGACCCAGCCATGTAAATATGAACCCCTCTTGAATTCTCGTGGTTAAAACACTATGGCCTCTTCGAATCAAGTAGGGGACTCCTTGTATATTGTAAATATTTCTTGTGGAGTTTTTTTATGTAGGGGAAGAATTTTTAACACCAATCCCTAGATGAGTGCTACTGCATTCTGGTTAGGAGCTTGGATGAGACAGTAGAAAGAAAACTTTCTAGATGGATTAGAAGAATCCAATCAAAGGTGGGAATGTGTAGAGGATAGGGTCCTTGATAATTGGATGCAAGTAGATGACTAGAGGAGTTGAATAGATCACCTAGTTCACTCCAAGAAGACAGACTGGTGTACATGTTCCCAAAACCCATAAAAATAGGGGTTTCTTGAAAAGCCTATGTACGGACAGAGTGAGAGACTAAAACCTAATAAATCCAAGAGCTTAGGTAGTCACTAGAAATAATCCATAACTAGTTTAGTGGGTTGTTAAGAATTTTTGTGAAGAATCTCAAGAAAACCAATTCTAGGAGGCCTAATTGAGCAAAATGGCTACAAGGCCTCCAAACAAGAAATCCAAGGACTCAATTGGAAACCTATTTGAGATTCAACCCAATTGAGTTGGAAACTATTTGAATGTGGCCTAGAAAGGTTCAGGGAGCCCATCCTATTATCCAAAGGAGCTTTGGGATGTTTAGTGGTTCAATGAAGCCATTGGTGTACAATGGAGTGTAGAAGGGTTTAATGGTAGTTTGAAGTTGGTGGGAAGTTCAAGGTAGGGGATCACAGAAGAATCCTATGGATAGGGTAGAGAAGGATACCCTAAGAAGGCCCAATGAGAGGTCTTAATTGGAGAAAGAGTTCTCTTGAGAGTGAGCTCCCCATCAAATTGGTATCAGAGCCATTGAAAGGCTTGGGAGTTGGTTAGTGTATGTTAGAGAGGAGTGAATCCATAGGAGAAAGCACCATGGTGACCAATGCAGAATTGGCAAGGGATTTTTCAAAGAAGAAAGACAAGAGTAGGCTTCTTGAAGAAGCTATGGAAGAAATGAAATTGAAGTTGGAAGAGGTTGTAGAGACATCCAGCAAGATGAGAGAATAGATTAGTGAAGATAAATATAAAGGAAAGAAAAGTGGAGGAGGAGATAGAACCAGATCCTGACCCTCTTCTACCTGAGGAACCATTCCTCAAGGCCCTCAACGCATTAAGTGACAAGGCTCTACAAGGAATTCCAGTGTTCTCTGGTAAGATGGATACAGAGATGGTTATGGAATGGATTGAAGGTATGGAGAACCACTTTGAATGTGATGGAATCACAGAAGCACAAAAGGTAAAGATAGTAAAATCAAGGCTTGGAGGACAAGCACTCACATGGTGGAAGTTTCTAAAAGAAGAAAGGAATAAATAAGGGAAGAAGCCCATAGAAAATTGGAAATCTATGGTAGCTAAGGTGAAAGAAAACTACCTTCTAGAAGACTATGATATCCAGCTACATAAGAGAAGGCAAAACCTTAGACAAAAGGACCTAGATGTGTCATCCTATACAGAGCAGTTCCAAAAGCTTTGTCTTAGGTCTAGGGTATAGGATATAGAGAGAATCAAGGTTTCTTGGTACCTTAATGTATTAAGGTGGAATATACAAGAAGATCTCAACCTCTTTACTCTAACCTCCATTCATAGTTGTTTCCAGATGGCCCTCAAAGTGGAAGAGAAACTTAGAAAGAAGAAAGACTCTAACTCAAAGGGTAGAGGAAGTGGTAGAGACTCCAAAGGAGGATATAGAGGTGGTTCTAGTGGAAGAGGCAATGAGAATAGAATCCAAGGAGACTCTAGGGGTGTGGAACAAAACTATGAGTCTAATAATAGAGGTGGATATACAAAGGGAGAGGATTTCACAATGTGGAAGAGGAAGATCATGTGGGTTTGGAAGGAGCTCACACTTTGCTACAATCAAGTGTTACTGCTATGGCCAACTAGGTCACCCTTCTTATAGATGTCCAGATAAGCTAGGAACTTCATAAGGAGAGAAGAAGATTTCCTATGTACAAGAAGAGGACATGACTAAAAAATCAGAGATCAATCTGGATTCGGAGAAGGGAAAGAACATCATGCTTAGAAGGATTCTCATCAAAGCACCTACAAAGGATGAACACAAGCAGAGAAGGGATATTTTTAGAGTTAAATGTAAGATACTTGGTAAGGTATGTAAGGTTATAATTGACTCTGGATCTACTTACAATGTAATCTCAGAGGAAGCAGTACAGAAAATTAAGTTGGACAAGATTCCTCATGTATGCCCTTACAAAGTAACTGTTAGAAACACTGAGAGGGGGGGATGAATCAATGTTTGTCTATTAATTACTTTTCAAAAAATTAAACATAAATCAAACATACATAGAATGAATCTTAACATAAGAACTCATAACACATGATATGATTATGGGGAAACCTTGATCAGAGGAAAAATCCGGTGGGAATTAGTACCCACAAATATTATACTAGGTATAATGAACCTGTTAAATTTCCTTTGCCCTGTTAGAAGAAGTCTTTACAATTTGAGTACAATGACCTGGTTAAAGGTCTGACCCTGTTAGGATTCTTTTACAAAACCCTGTTAAAGGTATATGGCTCACTGCCCAATAGGATGAAGGCTACAACCTTCTAAAAGATGATATACACTATATCAAAATGAACTGGTGTGATGAAACTACTGTCTGATCAGTTCCGTGTATGCGTGAATGCTCTTACTCTCTTAAAGAGCTATATCATATACTAAATTCATTGTACTACACTTTTGTATCTTCCTCTTACATAATAATCGATGCTTGTAACATAACTTTACAATACATACATATATGTTTATATCTGAATAGGCACGACCCAAAACAAAACACTAGTCGGCCCTAAAACAAAATATACAACACTTCCAAACAAGTTGGCTCAAGCGTGTTTACTAAAATTTTAATTACATCATTACAAACATAGAACCAAAGGTGCTTAACCATTACATTACAAAATAATTCACGCTGATCAAAATAGTAGTCGGCTTCCATGCTCTGTCTTCTGGACTGCTAGTCTACTGATCTGCCTGTAACTTTGCCATTCTATTGTTCCACACTACGCATGTTTGTATGTATCATGTACATGTGTCATACAACATATATCTAAATTCACATACACTGACTCGATCTCTCGCACGTGCACTGATGTGTTGATCGTTGAGTATCTTTGTCTATCTTGTTTTCCATACTTAGTCATTTTGTCTTTCAAGATAGAAACTAAACATGACTCTGTTGCCATGATGACAACACAAAAATGATTCATGCATCCTCAGGAAGTCAACTTTCCAACAATCTCCCCCTTTGTCATTTATGGCAACAAAGGAATGTGGCCAAGTTACTCAAAATGACTTAACACAAAAAGTGACTGTATATCATAACATCTTATTGATATATACATATACTTTTTTGCATATACACATTCTATATTACTCCCCCTTTGACATTAATGACAAATTTGTACAAAAACTAGTAAGTCTTATGCATACTTACTCCATGTAAACTTTAGGGTACACAATTTGACGAGATTGGATCTCTTTCTACCAAAATACTTTCATAGCATCAACTGTCTGAAGATGCGCGCATAGGGCATATGTCAGTTTCTCCATTTTTATCAGATCCATGCAATGACCTTGATCATATGTCACCATGGTGTCATCAATCTATTTGATGTTCTCATTAAGGACTGCTAGAGATGGCACAAGTGCATTTCTTAGCTGGGTTTGTCTTATTCTTATCTTGCTGATTTCCAATTTTGCCTTCTCAATTTTATCCAACTGTCCTTGATAGACATTATTGCATATTTTCATGTCTTGCGTGGAAGTCTCGACTAATTTTCTGATTCTATCCACCATTAGCTCTGCCTCTTCTACCTTTTTAGTGTGCTCAGAGGTGAAGTTCACTCTGTCCATGCAGTTGGCTATAACTTTCTTGCCTTTAGTTGCCAACTCTTTTGGTATGGATTGCCCAATTTTTAAGGAGTTCAATTCTAAGGTAAAGTTCTTTACCAAATCATTCAATCTCTCCTTCTTGTATTCATCTTCTACAATCTTAGTAGCAGAGTCTACTAAGCTTATAAAGTGTGAATTGAAGTTTGACAAAATGTTGTCCACATCTTCAATTGATTGGACTTTAGCTAATTTCTTATCAGCAGGCACTAAGTCATTCAATATGTTTACTATTTCTAAAAATTGATTATTCCTCATTACTTGTTTCTCTTTTTCCTTTTCCATAGCAATAACGCTGATCTTAATTAGGTCTTCTTCTCCCTATGCATCCAAACTTGCTGAATCAGGAGTTAACCTTGACAACAATGAGGTGGATGGTTGAGTGGATGGTGAGAATATAGTGTTCTGACTGGTATCCATGCATTCAACCTTTACTGGTATCTCTTTTATTGGTGTCTTATCACCTTGAGTATCATCTTGAGTATCTTTTTCTTCATTAGTTTCAATTGGATCAATGATGGGAACTTCATCCTATTGTGCAGATGTATCATCGATGCACATTTCTTCAGTGCTTACAAATGCCTTATCAACTTTGTCCATATCTTTTTCAGATTCTTTCATGGATATCTTTACATTTTCAACTATTATAGTGTCTTCTGAGTCTTTATCTATATCAGAAGTTATTGTCACTATGGGCACTAAAACCTGTGGACCTGTCATAGGTGCTATATGAATTACTGGTTTTGTAACCTGTTTAGGAGAAGCTGGATTATCTTTTGCTGTAGGTGTCATTGGTGGATACATGTGTCTACCCATAAACACTTGTGCAAATGCCTTTTCAGTGTCCTTACCTATCTTCTCATATTCTTTGTTCATAATCTGTAGGGTCCTTGTCTTAGTTCAGGGATGAGGCTTCACCAGATCTAATAATATAGCCTTCTCATCATGCAATCATCCAAGGAGAAGAGTATCCAATGTTTTTTCTATAATCTTCATGTCTTCCTCTATTGTATGTCTTTTCATGATCTCCAATATGTTCCATAATTGATCTGGTATCACTGTCTTGAGTTCAAGAACTATTTTCTTAAACTTGATCATATGAGATATGATCATAGAATGTATCTTAGTCTTATCAATTTCTTGATATTTTTCATAGACTTTAAAAAGTGTATCTAATCTCCCTTAATTTACAATCTTGTTCCTCAAAACATTTAGACTAGGTCTAAATCCTACCTCAGGAGGAGCTTGAGTATCCTTTTCTTTGCTCCGAGTGTTCCTTGAGGATGGGTGATTTGTGGGCGCCTATTTTCTTCCTCTAGTATTCTTGCTTGGTGTAGACAGTGGGGATGAGTCTAAATCAATGGTGGTAGAGGGCACAGAAGTGCTCTCTACTTTCTTCTTCTTCTGGATCTGTTCAGCTTTCTCAAGTTCTTTTTCTATCTTGGTATCTCTTGCTTTGTCAAGATCTTCTTGAGTGACTCCATGAACTTTCAGTATGTTAGATGTAATTCTGGATGCTTTCCTTTTATTATCAGCACTGTGTAGGATAGTATCCACTTCATTGGTCTTCTCTGTGTAGGTGCCCCACCTAGGCTCATTAGGATCGTTGGGCGTAGACAATAGAACTTGCACATATTCTTCTAACACATGTTCTTCCATTTCGTAACCAAGAGGATGAATCCATTTGGTTCTAGGTTCAACTGCCTCCATGCATGTGCAATCTATTTCTACCATGGAACATATGGTATCCTTGTATTTGTCAACTATCTTCTCAGCTAGTCTGAACCTATTCTGCATTTTGATCCTGAATGCCTTTATATCCATATCCATGGCATCCCTTGCACTGCTCTCTAAAGTGACCTTAAGAGAAATTTGAGACATTGTGGGTTTTCTCCTGTCTAGGTAAAGGTTTGCAACCTTTCCAACTATATGGAAATACAAGTAAATGATCAGAGATCCAATCTTGAATGTCTTTCTTTTGTCATGCTTGATGATTCGAATGTTGTCAATAAATTAACCGCGCAAGATCTCACATAGGTTGTATTGAGTGTTGTCCTTCACCATTCTGATAGCTGCTAGGACTATTGTTGCAGAGACACTGTTCAACCTGCTTGCTTGTTGAAACTTATACCCAAGTATCATTGTTAAGATTTTTATGTCATCTTCTTTCATAGGGTCAACTGTCATTCCGCGCTTGTCACTTCTAGATAGGCAAACTTGCTCAATTTGTTTCTTCACATCCTTACCAGTAGGAAAAATTGGTCCAGTCTTGGGAATTCTAGTTAATTCATGGATTAGGTCTGTAGTGATACGCATAGGGACCTCACCAATCCAATAAAGATCATCATGTATTCTGCTTAACAAAATCTTCACCCACTCTGGCTCATCAAACTCATGCGCATTTGAGTATTTTAAAATAGGGTTATCTATGAAGTGTGTGAACTCATCCTTGAATGTGTAATTAGGTTTCATCATTGATCCCATATGAGTGGCTATGCTAACATCTCCTACTATTTCCTTCTTACAGTAAATATATGCATGGATATCTTCCACATGAACAACACCTAGCGAGGTTTTGGAGAAAGCCCCTTCCACATCATCCAGTATGGATTTGAATGGATGCCTCTTGAATACAAATCTCTTCCTCTCTACTATATCAAACACAAATGGGGTTGCCATACTTACTTGGAACTTGCTTAAGTAGGGTTTCATGAAATTCTGAAATGGCACGACTACTAGGGTTTTGTTCCAAACTTCTTGTCCGTTCAATTAACTACCAAATCTGTTATGCTTTCGTGCCTTGATGTCTAGTGCTCCAATGCTCTCCAAATTTTGTGCTCTCGAATGCAAGTGTGAAGAAGATCGAACACTTACTTTCTTTTATACAATCTACCACATTTAATGTTTGCAACCGTATGCAAATTACTCAGAGATTTTGAAACTTAGATCCTGATGCATTTTAGACAGTGCATAAATGCACATAGCAATATTATATTCTTGTAACCATGATTTCATAGCCGCATACTCAGAGGTGAGTATACCAACTGCGCAGGGGTCCTAAGCTAGAATAGCTCCCCCTAAGACTAAGAAGGTCTATTCAAGCAGAAGTAGAGAGTGCGTCCACTGTGGATGCATCAACTACTTTGTCAACATCATTGTCCTTCTTTAATTCAACCCAAATTTTCCTTGAATCTTCATTTGCTTGAACAAACTTAACTTCTCCTTTCTCTTCAAATAGTGATTTCTTAGGATCCTCTTGCTTTTGAGTTTTGGATCTACAAAACCTTGAGATGTGTCTAGCCTTTCCACATGTGTGACAAATGATAGGAGGTTTGATGCTCTTGTTCATCATGTTGCATTGCTTTGATGTGTGTCCATTTTAGTTACATATCTGACATGTAGTGTTCTATAGATTCCTTTGAGGTTGATTTCTCTAATTGTTTTGATTCATTCTTCTTTGATTCTGTTGTGACTGATTTCTTTGATTTGTTCTGCAATGTATAGCCCTATAACCAAATTTATTACAAGATAAACAATAGCCATTAAAGGGTCTTACCTCTTTGCAATCTCTTGCCAAATGACCATGTTTGTTACATGCATAACAAGTTTTGTTAACTTGCTTGATTTCCCTTTTAGGTAGATATGCTTTAATCTCTTCAACATTTTCAACTTTCCTTGCTTCTGAAAATGCTTCATGAGGTTTCTCTCTTTCTTCTAATGAATTGACTTCAATTTATGTTATATTTAATCCAAGACCTGTAGTGTCACCTTTTTTCTTTTGTGCATTGAGCTGAGATTGAAGTGAATCAAAACTTGTGTGGAGTTTATCAATCTTATCCTTTGCTTCTGTTAAATCAGATTCCAACTTCTTTTTTATGTCTTCCAATTCCAGAACTTTCATGTTTGCTTTTAAGAGTTCATCATCTAGTTGTTTTCTTTCTTTGATCTTTTCTTCAATAGCAATTTGGTTGTCTGTGAGCTGTTCATCTAGATTCTCAACTTTATCTTTCAGAGACATATTCTCTTCATTGAGATTTTTGATCATTTTCCCTAAGTCACTTGTAGAACAATATTTCAAATATTTTCTTAGTTTCTTGATAAGCATTTGTGAGCCATCAACTTTTAGTCTAAGTTCTTCATTTTATTTTTCAGATCTATCAAGATCTTGAAGAGTTGCTTCAAGATTATTTTTCAAATGTTTTTCTTTTGCTGAGTCCATGATCTCCTCAAGTGGTTAAACTTATTTGCTAAGGACCAGAACTCTGATACCAATTGTTAGAAACACTGAGAGGGGGGGTGAATCAGTGTTTGTCTATTAATTACTTTTCAGTAACTTAAACATAAATCAAACATACATAGAATGAAGCTTAACATAAGAACTCATAACACATGATATGATTACGGGGAAACCTTGATC
>MU223533.1:926245-949990 GCA_018584345.1 Thuja plicata | reverse complement strand
TAGGAATCACCCTTTAAGTATGATTAGAGGACAGTTAGGTAGGGAAACATGCTTAGGAAGTGAGGTGATGGGGGTAGAGTAGGAATAGGGTAGGTTTCTAGGTTGGATTAATAGGTTCCTAGCTAGGCTTTAGATTATAATTCAAATTAGATTTGAATAGATCATAGTTTAGAAGAATTAGGAATATGGAGGAATTTTCAATAAATATAAATTTATTAAAAAGGGGATTTTATGAGGCAAATGTATTTAAATAAAATACATTAGAATAGTATTTAGAATATTGATAAATACTAGCAATGAAACTATTTAATTGATTGAATTAAATAGTTAGAGGAATAAGAGGGAATTTAATATTAATAATAATAATAATAATATTTTTGGACGTCTCCAGATACTATACCTATGACTTGAGAAATGGTGATTGGACAGTAGAACTGTCAACCACTAAATATACTAGCACAAACTGTGCAACCCAAGCTACTGGTAGAAGAGACTGAGTCACAGATAGAGGAAACTGAGCCACAGACAGAGGGACAAAGTCTCAGATAGAGGAACCTGAGTCATAGATAGTGGAACTCGAGCATCAGACAAAGGAACAGGAAAGAATGTTTGAGAATGACAGACCTAGTGGATCAAGTCCAGAATCTAGACTGAAGGATCCAGTACTTTCAAAATATGTTAAAAGGCATCATGCACCTGAGCATATAATTGGAGATTAGACAAAAGGTATAATGACATGGAACAAACTCAAAGGTACATGTTTACTAAGTGAATTTGAACCTAGAACTATTAAAGATGCATTGAATGATGAAAGTTGGATAGAGGCAATGAATGAAGAAATTGAGAAGATTGAGAAGAAAAAAACTTGGACTCTTGTACCTAGGCCAAAGGACAAGAATGTGATTGGAACCAAGTGGGTTTTCAGAAATAAGATGAATGAAAATGGTAAAGTTTCTAGAAAAAAGGTCATACTAGTTTGTAAAGGATAAGCTCAAGAAGAGGGTATTGACTATGGAGAAACTTTTGCTCCTATTGCAAGACTTGAAGGAGTCAAAACTCTTCTAGCATATGCTTCACATAAAGGATACAAAGTATATCAAATGGATGTGAAATTTGCTTTTATGAATGGAATCCTAGAAGAAGAAGTCTACATTGAGTAACCTGAAGGATTTGTTGATCCTAGCAGAAGGAATATGGTTTGCAAGCTACACAAAGCATTGTATGGACTGAAGCAAGCACCCAGAGCCTGGTATGGAAGACTGCATAGCTATCTAGTAAGTATTGTATTTCAGAGAACCAATGATAACAGTAGCCTGTATATCAAAGAAGGATGATAGAAAAAAATACTGTTAGCAGAGATATTTGTTAATGACATATTATTCACTGGTTATGATGACCTATGCAAAGCATTCTCTGTAGCTATGAGTAAAGAGTTTGAGATGTCTATGTTTGGTGAGATCAAATTATTTTTTGGATTACAAGTACATCAAATGAAGGATGGTATCTACATTACTCAATCAAAATATATCAAGGAGATGCTTAAGAAATTTGGTATTCGAAGATTCCAAACCTATTGGAACACCCATGTGTACTGGACAAAAATTGTATAAGGATGATGGTTCAAAAGAGGTAGATAAGACCAACTACAGATCCATGATTGGAAAATTGCAATATGTATTTCACACCAGACCTGATATTGCATTGGCAGTTGGTATTGTTGCAATATTTTCAGCTAATCCTAGAGATAATCACCGAATGGAAATTGAAAGAATTCTGAGATATCTTAAGGGTACTGAAGACTATGGTTTATGGTATAAGAAAGGTGGAAACTTTGATTTAAAGGCATTCACTGATGATGATTGGGCTAGAAGTGTCGATGATAGGAAAAGCACCAGTGGTGTATCTTTCTTTCTTGGAAAGAGGTTAGTGTCTTGGACTAGCAAGAAATAGAATTGTATCTCTCAGTCTACAGCAGAGGCAAAATATGTTGTTGCAGTAGTGAATTGTTCAAACATGATATGGATCAAACAATTGTTGTCAGGAATGAAGGAAGAAGTAAAAGAATTAGTTATTATCTACTGTGACAACACTAGTGCCATTAACATTTCAAAGAATCCTTTGTTGCACACCAAAACCAAGCATATAGCAATAAAGTATCATTTTTTGAGGGAATTGGTACAGAACAAAGAAGTAAGGTTGGAATATGTGAATACCAAACAACAAGTTGCAGACATATTCACCAAAACTCTACCTAAGGATGAATTCTTGTATCTTAGAGGAAAGCTAGGGGTGCTTCCCCTAACTGAAGCTCACTAAAATACAGTTTAGTGATGCATCAACCCGAGTGACAGTGAAGATCTATCAGTTGATGTAGGTACATCAGAGCACATTGCAGATGAATTAGTATACTTAGGTACATTAAAATTACAAAGTGAAATAGTACTAACTATTGGTATTTGTGGAGATGGTGTCTTTGGCATCTATTGTCAAAGACGGAGAGTTTTCTATAATACATAAGAATAAGATTAAAGAGGGAGAGTTTGCTATAATACATAAGATAATACAGTAAGAGGGAGTTTTTGGATGAGAATCATAATGAAGCTAAAGACATTAATGAAAATTTTTTGTTGCTCTACAATTCTTTGTATTATGACATGTTGTGTTTCCATCAATGCCAAAGAGGGAGATTGTTGAAGACAATTATTCAATTGTGTATTGTCATTGATGTTACACATGTATGTACACTTATGTAGTAATGTTACACAAATGTCTACATTCAGACCGAGAACAGTTGGTGAAATAGAATGAGTTATTTTAGTGTTGACCGAGTTCAGTCGGGTATTGAAGAAGTTCAGTGTTGACCGAGTCACTCAGGCATTTCATTCATGGTTAGGCATTCAGTGACAGCTGACCAACAGTGATTTACATTCTATAATTAATTGGTTATATGAGGCTAACTGAATTGTGTTTTATTCTTTAAAAGTGTATTCAAGATGACTTGACAGGTCTTACCATATATATGAAAGGTCAAGTTTGGATTGAATGTGTCAAAAAAAAGAGTGAAAAAGAAGAAGTGTGGAAATCTATGATATGAAGAGTGAAGGTGAAATCAGATAGGATTCTGATTGAGTACAGATCACTCGGAGCTTCAATAAAACATGTGATTAGCAAGGATCTAGTTATAATTAGAACAAAGATTTGAATCAAAAAAGATAGTTGCTTACACATACAAGTCAATTCATTGTTACTCTCTAACAATTGTAGCACTGATCTAAAATCTCTTAACAGAGTAGACTTAACAGTCTTTTTGTAAATCCTCTCACAAGGTAGCATTTCTATGTTGAATTATTGAAGACCTCTAACAAGGCCATTCCTCACAGGGTGATTAAATCCTTTAATAAGGTCACACCTAAAAATGTTTTATTGTAACCTTTAACAGGGTTGGCTCCTAACAGGGCTCACTTTAGAAGAGTGAAAAATAGTAACTTGTTACAATGGTGGTTTTTCCCATATTAGGTTTCCACGTTAAATCTTGGTGTCACATGTGTATATGTTATTTGTTTTGTGCTTTATGTCTCTGCACTTAATCTCTAAAGTATAATTGCATTGGATATTATAAAGATTGCTTTGACACCCGAGTTACCAAAGAATTTCGTAATCAATCGAGTAATAGTGTTAAAGTATTTAAGATATCTAAGTGACATGATTTGTTTTGGAGTAACTGATTCACCCCTCCCCTCTCAGTTACTTATCTCATTTCCAACACCTAGATGACATCCTCATTTTTAGTAAAACAAAGGAAAAGCATATGAAACACTTGGAATTAGTGTTGAAGAGGTTGTGGGAGGAGAAGCTCACCATAAATCTTGAAAAGAGTGAGTTTATGAAACAAGAGTTAGTCTACCTAGGATTTTTAGTATCCCAAGGTGACTTGAAGATGGATAAGAGTAAGGTTGAAGCCATTTTGAGTTGGCCTACTCCTAATACAGGGACTGAAGTCAGAAGATTCCATGGGTTAGCCCAATTCTATAGGAAGTTTGTTAGGAGATTTAGTAAAATTTGTGCACCACTCCTTGATACTATCAAAGGAGGACTTAAAACAAAGTTTGTTTGGACCAAGGAGGCTAATGAAGGATTTGATAAATTGAAGAGGGAAGTAGCCACCCAACCAATACTGGTTTTACCAATTTTTGATAAGCTTTCCATTGTGGAGTGTGATGCTAGCAACATAGCAGTGGGTGCAGTTCTAAGTCAAGAAGGAAGACCACTAGCCTTCTTTAGTGAGAGGCTTAATGAGGCAAAGTATAGATACTCCTCATATGATCTTGAGCGGTATGCATTGGTGAAGGCTCTTAAGACGTGGAGGCACTATTTGTTGCCCAAATAATTTGTGGTTTACACTGATAACCATGCCTTAAGCTACATTAATACCCAAGAGAAGCTTAGTTTGAGGCATATAAAATGGATGGAGTTTCTACAATCATACACCTTCACTATTAAGCACAAAAAGGGGGTGAATAACAAGGTAGAAGATGCCCTGAGTAGGAGATTGCTAACCATCCAAGAGATTCAGTTGCAGAGTACAGGGATTGAATTATTTAAAGACCTATATGAGGGAGATATTAATTTCTCAGAGATTGATAAGGTGTGTACTGATTTTGAGAATCACTTCCATAGTGAATTTGTAGACTATACCTTGCAGAATGGCTTGTTGTTTAAAGGAAAACAATTATGTGTTCCAAGGGGTTCCATGAGGGAGAACCTAATCCAAGAGAAGAACAATGGGATTTTGAGTGGACACTTTGGGTTGAACAAGACCCTAGACTTAGTGGAAAGGTTATATTGGTGGCCTAAAATGCAGAAAGATGTTAGAAGGTATGTGAAGCAGTGTGGAGTATTTCAGAAGGCAAAAGGGACATCATCAAATGTAGTTCTTTACCAGGCATTTCCCATCCCAAATAGACCATGGGAGTGCATAACTATGGACTTCATAGTGGGGTTACCTAGGACTCCAACTGGTTTAGACAGTGTATTTGTGGTTGTGGATAGATTCAGTAAAATGAGTCATTTCATTCCATGTAAGACAACTCATAATGCCAATCACATTTCCCACCTTTTCTTCAAGGAGATAGTTAGGATACATGGCTTACCAATAAGTATTGTTGCAGACAGAGATGTGAAGTTTATGGGTCACTTTTGGAAGACCCTATGGAGAATACTAGGAACTAATTTGTCTCATGGATCTACATATCATCCTCAAATGGATCTACATAAGTGATCAATAGGGTTCTTGAAAAATTTCTAATATTTTTGACAAAAGAGTATGGGCAAGGATGGGAACAAGATATCCCATAGGCAGAATTTGCCTATTATGATAGCACAAATAGGACTAATGGTAAGAGTCCATTTGAGATTGTATATGGGATACACCCAAGGGGTGTAATGGAGCTATGAGACTTGAAGGGATGTGAAGGAATCAGTGGACATGTAGATGACTTTGCACAGTTAATGAGAGAAGTCCATGAACAAGTCAAGAAGACTCTAATGAAGGCCAATCAGAAGTTGAAGGCTAAGAAAGATGAAGGAAGAAGAGATCTACAATTTCAAGTAGGAGACTTGGTGATGGTCTTTTTGAACAAGGCCAGGTTACGAAAGGGAATACCAAGAAAGTTACAAATAAAAAGGATTGGACCATGCAAAGTGATAGCCAAGTACGGTGCCAATGCCTATAAGATAGATCTGCCAAAAGAGATGTCTATTTCCCCCATTTTCAATGTGAAGGATTTGATTCCATAAAAAGGAACATAAATATATGAAGAAGAGTATAGCATAGAGGTATCTATGGATGTGGAGGAACTCGGATTACCTGTTAGAGTAAATCCACGAGTGGAGAAGATTCTGGATTCTAGAGTGAAGAAGAAGACAAGAAAGAAAGAGTACATGGAACACTTGGTGAAATGGGAACACCAATCTAAAACAGAAGCTACGTGGATAGCAGAGGAGGACTTCAAGAAATATGGAATCGGTATGGATTTCATCACACCAAAATTACCTTGATCTTCTTGTTGCAGGGGGAGGATGGTGCAGGAGCACCATAAGGTCTAGTAGAGATCTTTAGTATATTTTAGCTTGTAGGTTGGTTTGGCCAACCACCAGTTAATAATGACTAAAATATAAATTCCCATAGTTGATCTAGGGTGTGTTTATTTAGGTTTTTTTAGGTTAGGGGATTTGGATATCCAATTAGGATCTAGTGTCCAAATCCTAAGAAGTCAACCAAGAGGGCAAACTTGGGTTGAGACCCCAAAATGGAGTGACATTTTGGATTTTGGTGTTTTTAGGTGTTTTAAGGTCTTATATGATGATTTTAATTCACTTTGGTTCATTAGGCATAGTGATTTGACAAAATGCAAAAAGTTGTAAAACTTGCTCATGACAACTTTTCAATTTTGAAAAGTTGTCATGACAACATTTCCTAGAATTTAGGAAAGGGCTTTAATTGTGCCCAAATCTTGACCTTAGGTTCTGATCATGGAGGGATAAAATATTTAAGGTAGTAGAAACCCTGATCTAAGGGTTGTTCATCATAGTATACGGACTAAGTATTGCAAAGAAGGAGTTTTAACTATTTTTCTGTAATAGAGCTTTGATCCAGTAGTTTAATGGATTGAAAGTGTTGAATTAATGCATTGAGATATTTTGTGTTGACATGTAGAAACTTCTTGTGGCATTGGTTTGGTTGTTTGGTGTCACTATTTAATATTTTGTAAATTCTTTCTCTTTTACTAGTTCGTTGTCTGGTTCTCACCCAGCCATGTAAATATGAACCCCTCTTGAATTCTCGTGGTCAAAACACTATGGCCTCTTGGAATAAATTAGGAGACTCCTTGTATAGTGTAATATGTCTTGTGGAGTCATTTTATATGGGGGAAGCATTTTTAACACCAAGCCCTAGAAGAGTGCCACTACATTCTGGTTAGGAGCTTGGATGAGACAGTAGCAAGAAAGCGTACTAGATGGATTGGAAGAATCCAATAAAAGGTGGGAATGTGTAGAGGAGAGGGTCCTTGATAATTGGATTCAAGGAGATGATCATATGATTTTAATAGATCACCTAGTTCAATCCAAGAAGACAGACTGGTGTACATGTTCCCAAAACCCATAAAAATAGGGGTTTCTTGAAAATCCTATGTACGGATAGAGTGGGAGACTAAAACCTGATAAATCCTATAGCTTATGTAGTCACTAGAAAGAATCCATAACTTTTTTAGTGGTTTGTTAAGAGTTTTTGTGAAGAATCCCAAGAAAACCAATTCTAGGAGGCCTAATTGAGCAAAAAGGCTACAAGACCTCCAAACAAGAAATCCAAGGACTCGATTGGAAACCTATTTGAGAGTCCACCCAATTGAGTTGGAAACTATTTTAATGTGGCATAGAAAATTTTAGGTAGCCCATCCTATTATCCAAAGGAGGTTTGGGGAGTTTAGTGGTTCAATGAAGCCATTGGTGCACGATGGAGTGTAGAATGGTTTAATGGTAGTTTGAAGTTGGTGGGAAGTCCAAGGTGACAAAGGGGATCATAGAAGAATCATTTGGATAGGGTAGAGAAGGATACCCTAAGAAGGACCAAGGAGATTTCTTAATTGGAGCAATATTTTTCTTGAGAGTGAGCTCCCCGTCATTGATCTTGACTCAGGTTTATCTGGAGATCCAGAGATAGAGGGATCGCTGAATCTCTGAATGATTTCACTAACCCTTAGTCTACTTCGAGATCTAGTGTCATCCATAAGATTAAAACATGATCAAAAACCTGTACGTGATCTCCAAAACTTATTTGACTCGACCATTTCATTTCGAGATCTAGCGTTGGCCCTCTGATTTGAACATGAACAGAACCTGCTCCACGGCCTGCGCTTGGTCTCCAGATCAAAAGGGCATATTCTTTTTTATTTTTATATTAAGGGATAGAAAAGGAGGTTAAATAGCACATGGAAAAAGAGACACTTAAGTCATTTGAAAAGGTAACATGAAATTAGAACAAGTCACGTAAAAGCCAGGGTTTTAACGAGAATTGTTCAAAGACTTAGGGTTTCAAGACCTAGAAAGAACAAGGACTCTGGACCGGGCCTAAAAATATGGAGAAGAATGACAATGACCAGGAACATGAATAGAAATCATACAATCTAGGCTCTACCCTTGTGGGAGCCACATTTACTCCACTTGTAGCCAAATTTTGATAGAATGGAAAATTTGGGTAACAGTCCTCTCTAGTCACCATTGTCTGCCTAATATGGACAAAAATTTGGACTTGGGGTTCTATTTGGGGAGAGGATATCAAGAATATGCACAAAATTAAATTGCAGTAAGATAAAACTTATGTAGGATGCCACACATGATAAAATGGGGCCTAGGTAATTAAGAAATTGCTAGGGGTGCAATTTACAATGTTACATTTAGATCCAACTTTAGAAGGAGTATGAGAGAGAATATGACATCAACACATCTCGAGTTTTTTCAAATTCTTTTGATTGTTAGTAGTATCAGGTACATGCATTTTTCTCATTTTTTATTGTAAATTATATGTTTTATACTTATTTTAGTTAGTTATTTGTTTTAAATAATTTTTAGTTTGTAGAAATGTTAGAAAATCATAGTTGAACTTTAGAATATGTTAGAAAATTATAGTAGTGTGTTATAAAATCATAGTAGAATGTTAGAATATGTTAGAAAATTGTAGTAGTATTGTTAGAAAATCATGGTAGAATGTTAGAAAATGTAAGAAAACATTAAAAAATAGTAGTATAAATGTTAGAATATGTTAGCAAATGTTATAAAATTGTAACTTAGTATACATTAAAGAATATTAGAAAGTTGTAACTTAGTATACAATAAAAAAATATTAGAAAATTGTAACTTAGTATACATTAGAAAATATTAGAAAACCGTAGTAGAATGTTAACAAATGTTATAAAATTGTAACTTAGTATGTTAGAAAATGATAGAAAACCGTAGTACAATGTTAGCAAATATTAGAAAATATTTACCAAACATTAGAAACTGTAGTAGAAATGTTAGAAAATGTTAGAAAACATTAATATATTATAGAAATTATTTTTTTAATTTCTTTTAGTTAGTTATATTAGTAATCTCTCTCTCTCTAAATTGTGTACATATGTTTTAGATTTACATGTATAAATGTTATTCATGTACAATTAGATGTTAAAATATTATCCTAGGAGGACCTAGCCTTAGTACATCCTAGTACCCTTTAAGACACTTAGAGGACCCCTTATTACACCTAGGATCCTTTAGGACCCCTATTGTGACATAAAACTCTTTAAGAACCCAAGTAGGACCCTTTAAAACACCTAGGATGACCTATTAGAAATATTTAAGAATACATAGGACCCTTAAGACATAATAAGACCACTTAAGACCTAATAGGACTAATATAACCTATTAAGACCAATTAGTACATCCTAGGACCCCTTAAGACTATGAGTACAACCTAGGACCCTTTAGGGCCCCTGTTGTGACATAAATATCTTTAAGAACCCAAGTAGAACACTTTAAGACACCTAGGATGACCTATTAGAACTCTTTAAGAACCCTTAGGACCCTTAAGACCTAATAAGACCACTTACTTGACCTAATAGGACCTATCAATACCAATTAGTACATCCAAGGACCCTTTAGGACTATTAGTACACCCTAGGTTCCTTTAGGACCCAAAACTCTTTAAGAACCCTTAGGATACTTAAGACCTAACAGGACCACTTAAGACCTAACAGGACCCCTTAAGACCTAATAAGACTGGACTTAAGACTTAATAGGACTAATATGACCTATTAAAACCAATTAGTACATACTAGGACCCTTAAGACCTAATAAGACCTCTTACTTGACCAAATAGGACCTATTAGTACATCCAAGGACCCTTTAGGGTTATTAGTACACCCTAGGTTCCTTTAGGACCCCTGCTATGACATAAACTCTTTAAGAACCCTTAGGATTCTTAAGACCTAGAATAGGACCACTTAAGACCTAATAGAACCCCTTAAGAACTAATAAGACTGGACTTAAGACCTAATAGGACTAATATGACCTATTAAAACCAATTAGTACATCTTAGGACCATTAAGACCTAATAAGACCACTTACTTAACCTAATAGGACCCATTAATACCAATTAGTACATCCAATGCCCTTTAGGACTATTAGTACACCCTAGGTTCCTTTAGGACCCCTATTGTGACATAAAAAAATTTAAGACCCCTTAGGATCCTTAAGACCTATAATAGGACCACTTAAGACCTAATAGGACCCCTTAAGACCTAATAATACTGGACTTAAGAGCTAATAGGACTAATATGACCTATTAAAACCAATTAGTACATCCAAAGACCCTAAAGACCTAATAAGACCACTTACTTGACCTAATAAGACCAATTAATACCAATTAGTACATCTAAGGACCCTTGTCTTATTAGTACACCCTAGGTCCCTTTAGGACCCTTATTATGACATAAAAATCTTTAAGAACCCTTAGGACCCTTAAGACCTAGAATAGGACTACTTAAGACCTAATAGGACCCCTTAAGACCTAATTAGAGTAATAGGACCTATTAATACCAATTAGTACATGTCCAAGAACCCTTTAGGACAATTAGTACATCCTAGGACCCTTTAGGACCCTTAGTACACCTTAGGACCCTTTAGGACCCCTATTGTGACATAAAACTCTTTAAGAACCCAATTAGGACCTTTTAAAACACCTAGGATGACCTATTAGAACTTTTTAAGAATCCATAGGACCCTTAAGACCTAATAAGACTTGACTTAAGACCTAATAGGACTAATATGACCTATTAAGACCAATTAGTACATCATAGGACCCTTAAGACCTAATAAGACCACTTTCTTGACCTAATAGGACCTATTAATACAAATTAGTACATCCAAGGACCCTTTAGGACTATTGGTACAGCCTAGGTCCCTTTAGGACCCCTATTATGACATAAAAATCTTTAAGAATCCTTAGGACCCTTAAGACCTATAATAGGACCACTTAATACCTTTAATAGTACCCCTTAAGACCTGATTAAAGTAATAGGACCTATTAATACTAATTAGGACCTACTATTGTAAATTTAAGTATAATTTTATATATTCATATATTTGTTTCCATTTTACACGCAATTATAACATGTAATCAAGTACTTAATTGTTAATACTTAGCTTTCACATGTTGCATCTAGATGGCCACTTAGGATGTACCATCTCAGGATGCACCTCGCACTCCTGATCTTGCGACTATTTTTCAAACTACTTAGGTAGAGATGGATCGACTTAGAGAGTCCATTCGTAAATCTCAACTAAGTGGCATATACAAAGATATTTGTATCATTGTATTGAGGAGTTTGGAGGATATGAATGCAAGATTGAGATCCCACTCTTCCTTCACACCACATGTTTTTGATAGTATTTTTTGAGATTTGAGATCTGAGGTCTCGGGTGACGTTTTCGTGGAGACGGTCCAAAGTCGTGTCCCCAAGGAAATCATCAAATGAGAGGTTTTCCCATTTTATGAGGGGAAGCCCAAGGTGAGGGCGTATCAGGTTACAGGGTGTGAGATTCCTTAGATTACATGCATGATATACCCCCATTTTTTTGTAGCACATGGTCGTTATCCTAATAACGACCAAATTCCATTATATTTTGCCCAACAGTTGTACGTTGAGTTCCGTGTGGGAATCAAGGTCAACTATTTAGATCTTCCCATATATTATGGTCAAGGGTGCGGTAGAGTTGAAAAATGTGATCAATATTGTAGGGCTGATCGATTCATATGTTCTCATAGACAGCTGGTTGGGAAGAGGACTCCGGCAGTAGCATTGGCGATGGCTGCTACTACAGATAGAGTGGTCATTTCTTCCCAGAGGGGAGTAGTGGACAAGATAGGGGAGATTTCTTCTGCAGCCACCTCTATCACTTCAAATACAATAGGCAAATATATTTTGACTTGACCGAGTTGATCTAGATCATCTTCTGAGGCTTCATTTAGTATTGCTGCAGGGGTCAGTGATGAGGCATATAGAGTTGTAGTTCTTCCTCGACCTGGTGAGATACGAGCGCTTTCTAGACATCATAGTCATTTGGGTGTGGCACTTTACTTTTTGAAGGATCTCCTACAGTCATATTCTTATATTGCAGACATACAGAGGATCCTAGTATAGTCAGTCAGAGATGTCATCAGACTTGCATGGGGTCTTGTAGTTCCATCGACACAGGACACACCATCTAGTCAGGCACAACAAATTTCACAAAACTCTGCAGAGCGCTCTGCATCCACAGATCAGTATGTAGCTGCAGAGCCAGGTATACGGGTTGGAGATGTACACATCACAACTGAGGGCCTAGGCACATTTGATGAGAAGTTGTGCGGGTTGAGTCAGGTGGACATTGGCATTGATGTTGGATAATTTTATGGTTTTTTTATTGCATCCTGGTGGTTCAGGCTCTACAGCACTCCCTCCCAACTACACACACCCCTACACTCTTCATTACTAGAGACGTTCAGGACTGGAGGTGGTATGGGTGATGTAGTTTTTGTTGATGATATGATGGTGCAATGCGCTAATGATCTTCATGTTGATGACAATTATTCAATTGTGTATTTTCATTTATGTTTACACAAGTATAGTGATGTTTACACAAATATCAAATCCTATCCAAGCACAGTCAGTTCATGCCAAGCACTCTTGTGAATTGAAGAGGACCAAAGTGATTTTTAGTTCTAACAGAGTTCACTCGGGTATTAAAGTGTTGGTCAGGTGTTGAAGGATTTCAGTGTTGACCGAGTTAACCAGTTAGTGTCATATGACTAACAGTAGTTTATATTTTATGGATAATTGGTTATATGCAGTTGACAGACATGAGTTTTATTATTTGGAAGGATATTAAGGCCAAATTGATAAGGCTTATCATATATATAAGGTCAAGTTTGGATTGAATAGTGTGGTAAAAAAATAGAAGAAAAAGAGATATGTGTTTATGACATGAAGAGTGAAGGCGAAATCAGATGAGATTCTGATTGAGGAAAGAACACAGAGAACTACAATAGAATATCTGATCAGTGAGGATCGAGTAATTAAATCTAGACCAAAGATCTGAATCAGCAAAGGTAGTTGCTTATCAAAACAGGTCAACCCATTGTTACTTTCTAACAATTGTAGTAATGATCAAAATCTCTTAACAGAGTAGACTTAACAATCTTTTTTAAATCCTCTCACAAGGTGACATTTCTGCATTGAAGTGTTTGAATACCTCTAACAAGGCCACTCCTTACAGGGTGATTAAATCCTCTAACAGGTTCACACCTAACATTATTTTATTGTAACCTTTAACAGGGTTGGCTCCTAACATGGCTCACTTCAGAAGAGTGAAAAATAGTGACTAGTTGCAATTGGTGGTTTTTCCCATATTGGGTTTCCACATTAAATCTTGGTGTTATCTGTGTACATTTCATTTGCTTTATGGTTTATGTTTCTACAATTAATTACTAAAGAATAATTACAGTTAATATCTTAGGATTTTCTATGTTAACCGAGTGACAGTAGAATATATATGTTAACCGAGCAACAGTGACAAAATTGTTTAATACATCTAAGGGACTTGGATTTGTTTTTGTGGTAACTTATTCACCCATCCCCTCTCAGTTACTCAACTCATTTCCAACAATTAGTATCAGAGATGCAAGTTCTTACAAGGAAGGTTTCAAGGCCTAAGCTAAAGATCAAAGATGTCTTACAGAAGGGAGATCCCTAAGCTAAACAAAGACAAATTTACTGCATGACAAGATTTGATGAGGCTACATCTATCTACTATGGGAGATATTGGTTTGAAATTCTTGGACCATAGGTATGTGGAACCACTGATACCTTTGACTATGGATCATATGATAGACATGAAGCCTCTACACTCGGCTATTTTGAATTTGATGAAGTCAAGGAATGCCCTACTGCCTTTGATATGTGGAACAAACTGCATGATATACATGGAGGAGATGTCAATGTAAAGAGAGCCAAAGCTTAAAGTCTCTGACGTAAATTTGATCAGATGAAAATGAAAGAAGGAGAGGACATTACAAAATACAGTGAAAGAATCAAGAAAAGTGACAGTGTCATCAGAGCTGTCGGTGGAGTGATTGAAGACACAACAGTGGTTAGTAAGGTACTGATGACTTTACATCCTATCTATGCAATTAGAGTTTCAGCTATTCAAGAGATGAGATGCAGTAATGGTATAACTCTAGATGGATTGGTTGGAAGGCTAACAACTTTTAAGTTGGATAACTTTGACAATTACTCTCCTAATCTTAGAAATCTTGAGTTTACATTCAAAGCTAAATTAAAACTTGGAAAGATGAAAGGAAAATAGATTGATAGTGACAGTGATGATGAAGTATGGAAATCATTGAAGCATTACTTGAAAGGAGAGCTGCAAAAGGAAAAGGTCAGTACAAAGGAAGAATACAATTAATTTTATTTTCATATGATGAGGTTGGTCACATTGCTGCTAAGTGTCCAAACAAGTAAGACAAAGGTGAGAAAAAGTTTAACAAGTACAAAGGAAAGAAATATTTCAAAAGCTACAAAGACAAAGGTAAGAAATCTTGTTATATTGCTAAAGATTTTAATAGTGATGAAGATGAAGATGAAATGGTTTATATTGCTATTAAGAATGAGTCAGATAATGAAGATAATGAAAAGACAGCACTATAATCTCATATTATCAAGATTGACACTTGGATAATTGATAGTGGTTGTTCTCACCACATGACTGGTGATAAAACCAAATTTGAACATCTTGAGCACTATGATGGTGGGAGTGTGAGTTTTGGGAATGATGAACCCTGCTATGTGAAAGGTAAAGGTTGTATAGATTTAACAGAAGGAATCAAATGTGATTGCTTATTGGGTTGAAGGAATAAGGCGCAATCTACTAAGTGTCGCACAGCTGAATAACGTTGGTTTCAAGGTAGAATTCATGAATGGTAAGGCCAAGTTCCTAGATGGTAAGGGAAACCTAGTTGGAACTGGCAGACAAACAAAAGGTAATCTAGTTTATCTTGATCTCAATGAAAGTTCATGTTTTATTACACAAGTAGAAGAAAGCTAGTTATGGCATAAAAGGTTATGTCATGTGAACTTTGATAACCTGGTTAACATAAGCAAGAAAAAAAGAGTAAGAGGAATTCATCTTCTGAAGAAACCTAAATTAGCAATATGCAAACAATGTCAAATTGGGAAGATGGGAAAAACTAGCTTCAAGAGCAATAATTAAAATATAGAAGTCTTGTAAATGGTACATACTAATTTATGTGGACCAATTGGTACAACAAGTTACACAGGTGAGAAGTATTTCATTATATTTGTTGATGACCATTCCAGAATGATGATTGTTATGTTTCTCAAAGAAAAATCAGAATCCTTTCAGAAGTTCAAATGGTACCTAGCCATACTTGAAAAAGAAATAGGAAAGAAATTTAAATGCTTAAGATATGACAGAGGAGGAGAATTCATCTCCAATGAATTCAATGAATTATGCAATGAAAGAGGAATCAATAGACAAGTATTTGCCCCAGGTACTCCACAGTAGAATGGGATAGCTGAAAGAATAAATAGACCCATTATGGATTGTGCAAGAACCTTGATGATTGAAAAGAATGTTGCTACCAATACTGGAAGGAATCCATCAGCACTGCAATTCACACCTTGAATCAAGATCAACTAAAAAAAGGTACTGACAAGACACCTTTTGAATTACGGTATGGATAAAAACCTAATGTTCATTATTTAAAAGTATTTGGAAGTAAATGTTACATCTTGAAGGAAGCAAGAAATGGAAAATTTGATGTAAAAAGTGATGAAGGTATATTCCTAGGCTACTCCTGTAAAATCAAAGCATATAAATGCTTGAATATTTATACTCATAAAGTCATAGAAAGTGTGATGTAAGGATTGATGAGTTTGCAGAAAGAGGTGAAGAACAAAGCTGTAAAAATTCTGAGGATTACAGAAACTGTGTATTATGAACCTGATACTATACCTAAGACACAAGCAATGGTGACTGAACATCATCCCTGTCAACCATTGAATTCATCCGTACAAACATAAACAGTTCAACCTGAGTTGCAACTTGTGCAACCAGAGCTGCTGGTAGAGGAAACTGGGTCACAGACTGAAGAAACTGAGTCACAGACAGAGGGAACCAAGCGATTGACAGAGGCACCCGAGTCTCAGACAATGGAACCCGAGTATCAGACAAAAGAGAAGAATGGAACTTTTGAGCATGGTGAACCAAGTGGAACACGCCCAGAATCAAGAAGGAAGGATCTTGTACTTACAAAATATGTCAGAAGGCATCATGCACCTGAACAAATAATTGGAGATCAGAAAGAAGGTGTAATGACAAGGAACAAAATTAAAGGTACATTTTTGCTTAGTGAAATTGAACCTAGAACTATTAAAGATGCATTGAATGATGAAAGATGGATCGAAGAAATGAATGAAAAAATTGAGCATATAGAAAAGAATAAAACCTGGACTCTTGTACCTAGACCAAAAGATAAGAATGTGATTGGTACTAAGTGGGTTATCAGAAACAAGATGAATGAAAAAGGAGAAGTTTCCAAAAATAAGGCAAGATTAGTATGTAAAGGATATGCTCAAGAATAGAGTATTGATTACGGAGAAAATTTTGCTCTTGCTGCAAGACTTGAAGGAGTTAGAACTCTTCTGGCATATGTTGCACACAAAGGATACAAGGTATATCAAATGGATGTAAAGTGTGCATTCCTAAATGGAATTCTTGAAGAAGAATTCTATATTGAGCAACTTGAAAGTTTTGTAGAGCCTAGCAAAAGAAACATGGTTTGCAAACTGCACAAAGCATTGTATGGACTAAAGCAAGCTCCTAGAGCCTGGTATGAAAGATTTCATGGTTACTTGATAAGTATGAGATTTTAGAGAACCAGTGATAATAGTAGCTTGTATATCAAAGAAGGACCTCAGAACAAGATACTATGAGCTGAAATATTTTTTGATAATATATTGTTTATTTTATATGATGATTTATGCAAAGCATTTTATGAAGCTATTATTAAGGAATTTTAAATGTCTATGTTTGGTGAAATCAAATTCTTTGGTTGTTTACAAGTTTATCAGATGAAGGATGGTATCTGCATTACTCAGTCTAAATACATCAAAGAGATACTGAAGAAATTTGGGATGGAAGACTCCAGACCAGTTGGAACACCCATGCCCACTCGACATAAGTTGTCTAAGGATGATGATTAAAATGAAGTAAACTAGACTACCTACAAATCCATGATTGGTAAACTTCAATATGTTGTTCACACCAGACCTGATATTGCATTAGCAGTTGGTATTGTTGCAAGGTTTTCAACTAATCCTAGAGAGAATCATTTGATGGCTATCAAAAGGATTCTGAGATATCTTAAAGGTACTGAAGATTATGGATTATGGTATAAGAAAGGAGGAAACTTTGATTTGAAGACTTTTACTGATGCTAATTGGGCAGGAAGTGTTGATGATAGAAAAAGCACAAGTGGTGGAGCATTATTTCTTGGAAAGAGGTTAGTCTCCTAGACAAGCAAGAAATAGAACTGCATTTCTCAGTCTACAGTAGAAGCAAAGTATGTTGCTGCAGCAATGAATTGTTCAAATATCATATGGTTCAAACAAATGTTGTCAGGTATGAAGGAGGTAATCAAAGAACCAGTCATTATCTATTGTGACAACACCAGTGCTATTAACATTTCAAATAACCCTGTGATTCATACTAAGACTAAACATATTGCAATATAGTATCATTTCTTGAGAGAATTGGTTCAAGACAAGGAAGTAAGATTGGAATATGTGAATAATAAAGAACAAATTGCAGACATATTCAAAAAACCACTACCTAAGGATGTATTTTTGTATCTCAGAGGAAAGCTAGGGCTGATTCCCCTAACTGAGGCTCACTAAAACACAGTTTAGTGATGCATCAACGAAGCTACATAACAGACTTAACATGTTGATGCAGATATTTAGAGCTTATTGCATATGAATCAGTACAAACAGGTACATTACAACTTCATCAGATTTATATATCAGTTTGTGTCTTTGGCATTGGTTGTCAAAGAGGGAGAGTTATTAATGATTTCATAAAGATTACAGAGATTAATGTAAGAGGGAGAAATCTGTATTTCAGTGATTAAGAAGACAGAAGGAGTTTTTGGATGAGAATCAAAATGAAGCTAAGGACATTAATAAAATTTCATTCTTATGTCTGTTGCTCTATAAATTCTTTGTATTATGACATGTTGTGTTGTGATCAATGTCAAAGAGGGAGATTGTTGATGACAATTATTCAATTGTGTATTGTCATTGATGTTTACACAAATGTCTAATCCTATCTTAGTACAATCAGTTCATGCCAAGCACTATCGGGCATTGAAGAGGACCAAAGTGATTTTCAATTCTAACTGAGTTCAATCGGGCATTTCAGTGTTGTTCGGGAGTTGAATGATTTCAGTGTTGACCGAGTTAAACAGTTAGTGTCAGCCGACTAACAGTAGTTTATATTTTATGCATAATTGGTTACATACAGCCGACAGACATGAGTTTTATTATTTGGAAGGATATTAAGGCCGACTTGACAAAGCTTATTATATATATATGTATAAGGTAAAGTTTGGATTGAATAGTGTGGTAAAAAAAATAGAAGAAAAAGGGATATGTGTTTATGACATGAAGAGTGAAGGCGAAATTGGATGATTGAGGACAGAATACAGAGAACTGCAACAGAATATTTGATCAATGAGGATCAAGTAATTAAATCCAGAACAGAGATCTGAATCAGTAAAGATAGTTTCTTATCAAAACCGCTCAATCCATTGTTACTTTCTAACAATTGTAGCAGTGATCAAAATCTCTTAACAGAGTAGACTTAACAATCTTTTGTAAATCCTCTCACAAGGTGACATTTTTGCATTGAAGTGTTTGAAGACCTCTAACAAGGTCACTCCTTACAGGGTGATTAAATCCTCTAACATGGTCACACCTAACAGTGTATTATTGTAACCTTTAACAGGGTTGGCTCCTAATAGGGCTCACTTCAGAAGAGTGAAAAACAGTGACTAGCTGCAATTGGTGGTTTTTCCATATTGGGTTTCCATGTTAAATCTTGGTGTTATCTGTGTACATGTTATTTTCTTTATGGTTTATGTTTCTGCAATTAATTACAAAAGGATAATCACAGTTAATATCTTAAAATTTGCTATGTTAACCGAGTGACAGTAGAATATCTGTGTTAACCGAGCAACATTGACAAATTTGTTTAAAACATCTAAGGGACTTAGATTTTTTTTTGTGGTAACTGATTCACCCCTCCCCTCTCAGTTACTCAACTCATTTCCAACACCTCCTACTCTTGAGACCCGGGTATATAAAGTTTTATTTTCTCCTTTCCAAGAGTTTTAGTGAACAATTAATCGTAGATGTGTGTATTGATGTTTCTTCATTGTATAATATTTTTCAGACATAGTTAATAGAGCACATTACCTCTAGTGTGGGCTTGGAGCATCTTCATATGAGAGGTTCAGTAGATGTGACACCTACTGGTGGTCAGTTAAGTTTTAAATATATGTAAGTTTAAGCATGCATGTGTACACTTGCAACATGTATTTATTTATTTCAAGTACTTTACATAATATATACTAAGCACATGTATATAACCAACTGTTATATTAAATTTGTAGGGGTCAGTTGTTGCTTCACAGCTAGAGGATGCTCGTGACACTCAGGTAGAGAACATTACCTCTAGTATGGGCTCGGAGCATCTTTATAGGAGAGATTCAGCAGATGTGACACCTACTAGTGGTCAAGTAAGTTTTAAATATATGTAAGTTTAAACATGCATTTATATATTTCAAGTATTTTACATTATTATTATATACATGCATTTATATTCACAGGGATCAGTTGTTGCTTCACAGCCAGAGGATACTCGTGGCAGTCAGTTAGAGGGTCGTTATGTTTGCATGTTCATGGATGACTCCCTAGTTTAGGACATGTTGCACAGATCTTTGATTTGAGACTCATTATATGTCATTATTATATGTTTAATATTCTTAGTTTATGATTCGAGACATATATTTATATGCTATCCAGACCTCTAGACATAGATGGTTTATGATTTGACATTATATAGATTTATGATGGTTTCATTTTATTAGATGGTTTCATTTGATTAGTTGATTTGATTAGATGGTTTCATTTGATTAGATTATATGATTTGATGAGATGTTTTCATTTGATTAGCTGATTTGATTATATTAATCAAGTAATATATATTTCAAGTACATAAAAGCATACATATAAAGTATACATAAGTAATCTAACTAATGTATAAAGCATATTTCAAGTACATAAAAGCATACATATAAAGTATACATAAGTATTCTAACTCATTCTAGAACTAACACATGTCATAAGTAATCTAACTAATTTCATCATGTTTTAGTGTTCAAACTAATGTCTTAAGGGGATCTTTAACTACTAAGCAGTCTATAAAAGTTATTGAACAATCAAAGCATACATAAGTAATCTAACTAATGTCAATAGTAATCTAACAAATGTCTTAAGGGGATCTAATTAATATCATAAAAAAATAACAAGTTAATACATGTAACTAATGGACAATAAGTATTCTAACTCATTCTAGAACTATAACATGTCATAAGTAATCTAACTAATTTCGTCATGTTTTAGTGTTCAAACTAATGGCTTAAGGGGATCTTTAACTAATAAGCAATCAATAAAAATCATTGAACAATCAAAGCATACATAAGTAATCTAACTAATGTCATTAGTATCTAACAAATGTCTTATGGGGAGGTCTTAAGGGGATCTAATTAATATCATAAAAATAACAAGTTAATACATGTAACTAATGGACAATAAGTATTCTAACTCATTACAGATCTAACACATGTCATAAGTAATCTAACTAATTTCATCATGTTTTAGTGTTCAAACTAATGCCTTAAGGGGATCTTTAACTAATAAGCAATCTATAAAAATTATTGAACAATCAAAGCATATATAAGTAATCTAACTAATGTCATTAGTAATTTAACAAATGTCTTAAGGGGGTCTAATTAATATGATAAAAAATAACAATTAAATACATGTAACTAATGGACAATATGTATTCTAACTCATTCTAGAACTAACACGTGTCATAAGTAATCTAACTAATTTCATCATGTTTTAGTGTTCAAACTAATGTCTTAAGGGGATCTTTAACTAATATGCAATCTATAAAAATCATTGAACAATCAAAGTATACATATAAAACCATACATGTATACAAGCATATATATAAAAGCATACCTAAAATTATATATATTAAACCCATTGAACCATCAAATAGGTCCATCATATATCAACATATTATAGTCCATCATATGTTTAAATATATCAACAAAGTATAGTCAATTTAATCCAGAGATATCAAGTAGGTCCTAACACATGAAATAAGTATACATATTATACTTTTTAGACCAACTCAAGTGGTTCATACCTTTCATGGAGAACATTTAATATTCTCTCATGATCCTCACTATCTAGTCTCCACTTACGACGCTCACGTTGAGATTTAACTATATGGAGACAAAGGGAGATGGAAACTACTAGGTGACTCTATTGAAACACCTTATTGTCTGGTTGGTAATCAACAAAGTGAATATCATGTTGAATTACTTTGATTTGCTTGAAATATGTTCCCTCTAAAAAAACTGAACATTTTAACAATATAAATTTAAACAAACTAAATTTGAAATTTGTTAAAAGGTTGAAATTTTAAATTTACAAAATGAGTTCAATATATTGATGTAAAGCATGCAAACCTATGGGGAATAACATTCCATCACTTTCTTCATATTCAAGTAACTTCATCCTCTCTACATTACAACGTAATAAATAATAACCAACTCCTACATTTCCACGCTCAACAATCACTACAAAGACTTCTCTTGCACAAAAATTTTATATATACATGTGAGATCTTAAAATTTACTTAGTTCAATCTATAGATCTATTTATCTATCTATACATGCAGCTCAATGGACCATATAATGTGAAATATATACTTACCAATTTTGACCAATCCCGAGATATGATTGTAATCAGTAGAAATCATAAGAACATCATAGAAGTTTTCATCTTCATCTTTATCAAATGTATCAGTAACAACTAGTGGCACTAGATTCCATGCACCTACATATCCACGGTCATGATTGATGCATTCCTCATAATTGTCAGCAATGCAGTGACAACAAAAGCATGAGTAGTCACTAGTGTTCAACATCCAATTGCGATAATTCGTACTCATAACTGAATGCAAAGATCGTGTCTTTTCTATCATCTTGCAACCATGCATAATTTTTCTATCCACACCTGAACAAATATATATATAATACATTCTATAAATATAATTTGAATAAAGAATACATAAAAAATTTAAACACTTGAATAAATATATATACCATGCACACAAATAATTTAAAAATGTGTGCATACATTTTATCTCCCGAAATTTTCTGTGGTATCGTTTGAGGCATTCCTGATGAATGTTTCATTCTCATTTGGTGTGAAATGTTTTGTGGACCATTCAACAACATCATGTGCATTTTTTATATGAACTCCCTTATTATTCATTTGATACTTTCATATAGCACATTTGATGCAAGCTCCAGCACCATCATGTTCACCTTTTCCATGTCCACTCTCAAAGAAACTCCAGACATGTGGTATGTTTTCATTACAATGATATCTACATATTGCATAAAATGGTCTGGATGATTTGAATTGTGCTGCACATCCATCTGACCAAACATAAAGTTTATCAATTTCTATGCCTCTTTCTTTCAAATTCGCAAAAAAATATCTTGAAGCAATGTTCTACATAATGAATGTCATGCTCTTTATCATCACTTATATAAAAATGATATTCCTTCTTGATGACTCATGCTCCAAATGTGTTCTAAATACCATACAAATCTAATTGTGTGTGTCGATAACACACATGTACCATAATAGTAATTTGCTCTGAAAAATAGTATTCCGATTGAATTGCCTTTTGATGAACAAAGGAATAGTTTTTTATCAAATCAACAACTGATACAATAGTTCCAAGTGGTAAATTGTCTCTCAGTGTTTGGAGTTGTTGTGCTTTCCACTTTGCAAATTTTCAAAAAACCTGATAGTGGAGTGTTAAGTTTTAGGATAGCTGCAAATGTAATAGCACTCTATTTTGTATGTGTTTTCCAAATGCAACAATCTCTCTCTTTCATTTATATTAGGAATGAGGCTAGGAGAGACATGTCCCTTCATGGGACATGTCTATTCATTATTATTTATAAGAAGGGACATGCCTCTTCCTATTAATCATAATTTAATCAATCGTATAATGTTTCATCAATCAATTATTGAATAAGAATAATTTAATAATTTAATATTGAATATTAAATTTTCATATGATTAATAATAATATATATAATATATTATTATTAATCAACATGTATTATATATATTCTAATGATCATACGACTGAAGCTACGAACATTAACACTCCCTCTTAGCTAGGGAGGATGATCAAACAGAATGTGTAGTG
>MU223533.1:887841-924232 GCA_018584345.1 Thuja plicata | reverse complement strand
TCACCATCAACAAACTACTCTCTTACATTTGCAGTCTGGCTCTGATACCATGTTAAGTTTTAGGATAGCTGCAAATGTAATAGCACTCTATTTTGTATGTGTTTTCCAAATGCAACAATCTCTCTCTTTCATTTATATTAGGAATGAGGCTAGGAGAGACATGTCCCATGAAGGGACATGTCTATTCATTATTATTTATAAGAAAGGACATGCCTCTTCCTATTAATCATAATTTAATCAATAGTATAATGTTTCATCAATCAATTATTAATTAAGAATAATATAATAATTTAATATTGAATATTAAATTTTCATATGATTAATAATAATATATATAATATATTATTATTAATCAACATATATTATATATATATTTTACTGATCATACAACTGAAGCGACGAACATTAACATGGAGATCAAAATTCAATATGATAACGACAATAAGTTTCAAACACTTTGTTTGTCCTGATATAATATGGCTTCAAACTTTCAAACAATGTTTGCCCAATCTTTATATTAGGATTTGAACTACAAAATGACACATATATTCATGTTGTGTTGTGTCCAACCAATGTTTCGTATGGTATTCATATCGATTAGCTACAATTCTATGTCTGATAACATCTCTACTGTTTGATGAAGGACGTGTATTATCATTCCAAAATAATGTGACCAAATTCTTGATTCCTCCATCAATCCTATCAGAACGAGGAGCTCTACACATGATTGCCCAATTGTCTTCCAAGGTGCTATCATCCAAAAGCATTCTCCTATTAACATATCGTGATATTGTTTTCCTACTAAAACCAATCCAAGATGAAACTGAAGATTCTTTTTCAGAGCATAGTGTTACCTACAATGGATGTCAACATAAATTTTCTTGTAATGGTCTTATCTTTAGTTCGAGATTGCTTCCCTACCTGGCTCAAACCTTTCCTAAGATTTTCAATCATATCAGTTTGCATGTCAACAATTTTTCTCTTATTTGATGTTGTGCCTATACCCAATATTTTTAAAGCCCCTTCCAACTTTTTGTTTATAAGTACAACTCAAAGCAATTGGGCTTATTCAAGTATTTCAAAATTATCGAATTTAGCCAAATTTCTCTTGTTATCGTATTCATTGACCTCTTCTTAGCAAGACTTAAGGGTTGAACATTAGCAAGTGATCGCAAATTCTCCACATCCATTGTAAGTAAATGATATAAGTTTCTGTAATTAATATTTCTCTTTACAGTTTGAACTAAATTTATAAGTTCATCCATACTAGTAGGAGCATGTGATCCTGACCCTTCTCCAACATCAATTGCTTGAACTTCCGTATAGAGTGATCTTGACCCTTCTTCAATGTGCAATTCTTTGAATTGACTTGACCCTCCTACTTCAACTTGTCATTCACCTTCTTTAGTTTTATGATAATATGCCAATGCAGCTTCACGATTTCTTTGTTTGGTACCAAGTAACCTTTATCTAGCATATTTACTTTGTCTTCCCTTCTTGTTCCCCATTTCTTCTCTCCAAAAAATGTCTTCCAAAAGATCAGCAATAAAAATTCTCTTCTTCAAAAAAATACTTTGATCTAATGTTTCTCATCTCCAAAATTATGCCTTTGAAAAAAATAAAAATAGCAATCCTCCTCCAAAAAACGCCTTTGTAAAAATTGATCAATAATAGAAAAGCGAATTAACTTATTGCAATTCGGTAAAAAATGGAAAGAAAAAATTAAAAACAAATTCATAACTAGCCGACCTAGTTCGCATGAACTAGGTTGGGTAAAATTAAAAATAAATTATACCATTCTAAAAAAAATTAAAAACAAATTCATAACTAGCCGACCTAGTTCGCGCGAACTAGGTTGGGTAAAATTTCGACAGAGTGTCGCCGTATTTTTCACATGAGCGTCTTCGAGCGAAGACCCTTGGCACGAAGCCCCTCAAATACCTTCGAGTGAAAGGGGTTCTTCGCTTGAAGACCTCTGAATTGAAATTTTGCCCGAAAAAAAAAACTCCAAAAAAATAGCCTTTCAAGGCCTAGGACAAGGACCAAACAAGATGCTTTTCTGAAACACATGATGTCAAATGATGTTATTAGGAGCAAGCTCTCTAATGAATACAATTTTAATACATATTGAGTTCATTGTCACTTTCAGTTTGGTCATTCAACAACCTGTCTCTTCAAGGCTTCGGAAAAAATAGTAAATTATAAAAAAAATAAAAAATATGTAGGAAAAGAGTGTTTGTGTTACCTTTCTAGTTAAGTTTCGATATATATCAAGTTAGAGTGATCCAAGTGACCTTATGTCTAAATTACAGTTACTGTCACTTTAGAACTTAATAAACTATGAAATATTGACCCAAAATGAATGAAACCAATTGCATCTTTTAGATATTGAAATTACAAATATAATCTCGAAATAATTAGATCGTTATCATATTTTAAAAAAATTTATGTTAATCCAAGTGACAGTCACTTCTTAAAAACACAATTTCTTCACACAAACCACTTTTCGAAGGAGAAGCAAAAATGAATTTTAATTAATTAATTTTTTTTCAAAAATATATATTTAGAAACTAGAAAGAAAATGTTAAAAGACTCTAATTCACATCATCTTCAAATTCCTAATAGTTTTGCGGCAACAGGTGTTCGAAAGTAAAGTTTTTTACTCAGAATGTTAATCTCAGTGTCAAAGTTGGCCAAAAAGTGGGACACACTATTGTGGGACCACCCAATAGCATTGCAATGTCATTTTGGGTTTTGAATGATTATAGGACTTGGGTGATATAGAGCAGATTTGGGTTCCTTTCATGAGAAATGATGATAGAATTGTGGAAGAACTGAATTTTATTTGTAGCGGACTTGATATCATCCACAGGTTTAACTCGAACATAAAGTAGTTTGGGCAATTAAAGTTAGAAATGGGGAATTTCTCAGCTATATAGATAATAATTACTTACAATTGCATGATGGGGAAAGATTTATTTGGTATGAATATTGCTCAATTGTATATCAAATATTTTACATGAATTAAAACTAATCAGAATATATGGTATGGTCTGTTAATAGCATCTGGAAAGAGGAGGAATGATAGGCAAATGTAAGGAATGATAGTCTAGCTCCCAACAAAGTATGATGAAAGATTAATTAATTAGAAAATCATAAGCAAATCACAATGAATTAGGTAAGCATATCCGAAGATATATTTGTCTTGAAGTGTAGATAGGTATAGCCCTACTTTCTGAATTGTCTCAATTTGGGTGAAGAAATTATCACAAATGTTTATGGAAAGTTAGTAGAACCATAATATAAGGGTTTTTATACACCAATGATTGCTTGTTCATAATGATATTGATTCATTGTATAATTTCCTTTATCATAAAAAGATGCTTCCTTAGCTCTCATTTATAATGGGTGATCATATTATTCAACATAATTAAGGCTCCCAAATGTGTATATAATAGAATTACTAGCATATAAAGCATATTAAGCCTCTTGTATTTAAATATTGATGTGGAATAGTGCTTTATTGTTCTTATGAATTGAACTTCTAATATGGGAGAAGACGAAACCAACTATACTTGGGTGGTCTTTCATCCTTGATTGTTCAGTCTGATCAAAACATCTTTATTCTTCATCTGTGTTTTAATAAGGGGAGGATTAATAGTCGAGGGAGCATCTTATTAGGCAAGGTGATATCAGATCTTTATTATCCTAAACAATATGACTAGAGATATGTCTTGAGTTGTATTATAATTAAATTTTGTTTAACACGTGCACTTGAAATTATGTTTATTCTGATCCATCATTGATATTTTCTATTGATCTCTCCATCATAATACAAAATGAGTAATTGGGTCGGTAATTGGAATTGGTAATAACATAGGAATGTGGCATTAATAAAAGCAGGTACCAAGAATGGCAATAGTTGAAAACTCATCTTGATTAAGGAATAGTGTTTTGCAGTACTCTATGTGGTATCTTGAGGTTGGTTTTGCTTCTAAATGGATTCATAGGTATTAAATCCAAATTTATAGGATGCAAATGTTAAAAATTTATTGATACATTCTCTTATGGTTAATCTCCTTTTTGTCGATTATATGGAATTTTTAACATTTTTGGCTAACAATAGTTTTGAGATGTCTTGGTTGTTGCAAAAGTGATGTGGAGACAAAATGTTTAGTCCTCTATGGTACATGTTCAATCCCTTAGTTGTTGCTTTCTTCCTCATCATGGAAACATTAGTTGGGTGTTTAGAAGTCCCAGAGGGCAATTAGATAATTGTTTGATGAGACCTCTGGTGGTCTTTTGACTAAATGTATTGTATCTGGGAGGGGCAATGTGTCACCCTAATGTAATCATGTTTGGTATCTAGGCTTTATTTTTTGAGCTACAACCAAAGGTTTTCTTTCCTGTCTGTATGCTCCTTTGAACCGGGACTTTGTAAACATTTTTTTAATTAATAAATAAAAATCTCTCGGCTATAACCCCTTATCTAGCAAAAAATAATAATAATACAATTAAAATAAATAAGGAATAAAGTATTATACCAAGAATATTGTTTGAAATTTATTAAATTAACATGCTACATAACTTTAACCAAATACATCAATTAAATTATCCATTTGAAGACAGCCTCCATGCTAAATAAACTTGATACCAATTCAAAACAACAAATACCATTGAGAAATAAGAATAGGAAACTATTATACATTAATGTAGCTAATAAAAAAGGAGCTGAAATGAAGTAGCCAAAGCAATAACACAAACAAAGCATCAAGACGTGGAATGGTGATTAGGAATAGAGAATCTGTCATTGGCTCCAATAGAGAATCTAAATTTTCATTGGCTCCAATAGAGAATCTAAATTTCTAAATTTTTACTATTTTGAATGGCCTTAAACTTTGCAAAAGAGAATATCTAAAACATCAATATGAAAAGGGATTCAAAAATTTTGCATCAATTCTACGAGCAATGGGAAAGTGATAAATTGGAAGCTCATGAACATTGTTGAATCAATTTGGAAGCTCCTCGAAGACGTGAACATAACAGGAAACCGCATTTGTCAAAAGGCAATAGTATAAAAAAATTTGGCAAACTTTGCACATGAACAAACTAAAGATAATATCGTTGCCAAAGACAAAACGAAATGGAAGAATATCCACATATAGTCCTTTGCACAAACTCAGAGAATTGATGTTGACATGTGATTTAATTTTATCTAATTTTAATCAAACGTGAGCTAATGATAGTGACATTAACAAAAAAATGTGAAACAAGCGAGAACACAGGGAGAGGCCAACATGTAGGCACGATTCTTCAAGTTTCCTCCATAGAATTATCTTATTGATTGAGTTGAGAAATTTAACAAATATTGTTATGAGAGTTGGATTGAGATTGTGATGGTCAAAGATATATATATATATATAATCTCCTTTCTAGATAAGGATTCAAAAAAATTAACAAAGATCACCACTAGGTGGAGCAATTGCAAATAAGGCATTTCTAGTGGTAATAGATAGGACTAGCTTCTACGAGTTTCCTCAAAACAAATAAACCATGCTCATCTAAGACGTGTCATGAATCATCTAAAACCTATATTCTTCTAAATGTATTGGAATATGATTTGCAAAAGTATTGCCAAATGTTTTGGCTTGGTAAAGCTGGTTGCGAAAATAGATAATCTTATTAATGGTTCCTCGTCTAAGACCTATCATTCATCTAAACCTATATTCTTGAAAATTCATTGTAATAGGATTTACAAAAGTATTACCAAATGTTTTGGCTTGGTAAGCTAGTTGCAAATATGGATAATCTTATTAATGGTTCCTCATAAGACCTATCATGATTCCTCTTAAACCTATATTCTTAAAAATGCATTAGAATAGTATTACCAAATGTTTTGGCTTTGATGCAATTGAAGAGAACATTTCATCTCCTAGACAACTAGATTAAAGAGAACATACCAAAGACTATCAAAAAAGTTTTCAATGACATTAGTAAAACAATTGCAAGTGTGAGCAACATCTTTAATTGGGATTGGTGGGGTAATTGCAACTATGTATAGCTTCTTCGACATTCCTCTAAAAATCTATATGGAAAATTTCTTTGATTGTGATTGCTGAAATGGTTGCAATGGATAGCTTCTTTGGTGTTTTTTCTCTAAAGAGTCTTTAACACTAATTGGAATTGGTAGGGTGGTTGCACTCAATTGGTAATGCCAAAATTATAACAAACATTTTTGGATACCGTGCAATTGATGTGAGCACTAACCCAAAAAAAAATCGTAAGAACAAATCAAGGCTAATGTTTGACCATGAATTAAAATCAAAATATCAGGGCAATCTTTGAACTTCTCCCTCTAATCCATTTAGTGTTGATGGATTAGATACCCTGACGACAAACTACAATTCACCTATAATCCCCACCCTGTCGTTTATGTATTACTGACATTTTTTATAGCTTTCAGTTCAACTTCAAAAAATATCCTTCGGTAGAACATCCATTTACCATTTAAGTATAACTTTCACTATAAAATATTGTTGTAAATTCAAAACCGAGTTCTAATTCTTACAATGTTATATCTCAGCAAATAGAGGCGATGGCTATCAAAATGCCAGCAAACAATGATAACCACTAGTAGCAATGCCAAGCAATTATTTTGTTCGGCAATCAATTAAGATGACGAATTTTAAACACTAAATATCCCAGACAGCAATGCCAAAAAAAATTACAACTGCCAATGAGATTTGTACATTATAAGAAAGGAAAAAAATATATATTGAATAAGATTGTTCATCAACAACTAAAGCAGAATTGAACGAGAACAAGCATCTAGATTAGAAGCGAGCAAACTACCGTTATCAACTCTACACATCACGTAACCAATACAGATGATCATCGATATCAAAATATTATTTCCCATCAGAAGAAAGTGAGTATTTCTTATCGAACACTACCCAAATAGATACAGTTTATTGAGATCTTAACAGAGGTCATGTACTTGGATTACAGACCTAAGATAAGTGGCAACCTAATTGGTTGCAAAAAATATCTAGTAACTGATAAAATCTCACAAACACGTGGTTGCAGTTGTATTTTTTCACAGACAAACCCTTCCAGTAACATAGTTGGTTGATTTAATTGGTTGCAATAAAATATCTAGTAACTTATAAAATATCTCACAAACACGTGATTGTAGTTGTATTTTTTCAGACAACCCTTCCCGTAGCATTAGACACATTTGTAGTTAAAAGTAGATATATCACACTATCACGAATGTACTTGCATTTTCACCTTAGTTTCATTATTCCAATAACTTGCAGAAAAAAATATTAGACAGATCTTGTTCAATTCTCTTCAAAAGGCAAAGATCTCTGTAAAAAACATTACAAAGATCTTGTTCACTTGGTTCAAAAGGCAAAAATCTCTGTAACAAGGAAGGGCTGACCATAAATTTCCTAGCTTCGTAATAAGAATTCAACTTTCATGATTTTGACAGACAATTAGTGCAGGAAAGAAAAAAAACCTGAATGTATAAAACATCGAGAAATGACAACGATGAAGAGCAGAGATACCATAAGATTATTTAAATAGATGCAATAAGCTTTCAAAGTTTTCCATAAGCTGCCAGGTACTGAACTAAGCCATCTAGGTCTTACAAAAACATTTCTACCATAATCTACAACAAAACACCAGATTTTGAAAACTATTCTTTATAAGTAAACTTCAAACTTTAATTTTCATTTGTAATGAGGATTAAATTTGTATCAAGCTTCAAATAATCTGAAAACATGTCAATATGTAGTTTATATATGATCTTGTGCCCAATCCTTTCCACGACCAGTTACAGTATTTTCCAATTTCAACAAAAGGCTCGAAAATAATCATAACCCTAATAAAATAATAAATATTAAAATGACATGACCAACTAGCATCCGTGAAGGCTTCCTCTGAAAGTGCAAAAACATTGATATGTATCATATAATAGAAAACAGAAAAGAGATGTAAATCCTTATTGTAACAACATGAAGCTTACCTGAAACAGAAAAAACTACCTTTCAGGAGGCCATTATTTATGGACATGGTGAAAGCGACCACTACCTGTCTGGATGGCATAATAATTCCCGCATCTAACAAATAAATATCTAGCACAAGTTATAGACAAAAAACAAAAGCTGCCTTCTAAAGATCCTGTGAGCAATAAAGATAAATTCAACTTAATAAGCATACCTTTCAAATATTCACTTTGAATCTCTTACATGTGCTTCCCCCCAGTGCTCTGTGTGGCAATGTTGCACAGCCAGGACTTCGAAAATCTTAGCTGATATACCTCCATGAAAATTGCAAAATTATATTCTATAGACTGATCTGAGATTTTATAATTTCTCAAAATCTGTGGAAAATGCATTGCCAACTATAAATATGACATGCGAATACACACCAATGTTGCATTTGGAATGCTTTCCCTTAAAATGTAGTGGAAAAAATCTATAATGAGCGCTTAAGTTTCTAAATTCCAACTCCATTTCCATCATTGAGGGATAAAAGCAATTCATATAAGGGCTCAGAATGGTAGAACAAAAATTGATGTCAAGAATTTACGAAGCATTGAGAATCAGGTTTGGATAAATTGGATTTTGCTTACTACACCCCTCAATGGAGTTCTTAACTGACACCTAGAAAACATCCTTACTCAATGGAACTTTAAAATATATATATTACCCTGCCAGACAAGACCAAACCATGACAAAATATAATTGTTGGTTAATACATGTAGCTCTGATTTCAAGCTCAATTAGATCAATAATTTCTGATGAACGAGCAAGAGAAAAATGACTAGGTAGAATCAGTGCTACAGAACAAAAATGTTTACAATGAGAATCTCAATAAATAAGGTTCCACAATTCATGTTGAACAGATAGACTACAATGGATTGATGGATCAAAAGTAGTTATACTTTGTATCAAGACCATTGATCTTAAATATTCGCAATGGCCCCTTAATGAGGTGATAAATTCTGAAGAAAATTCTTCAAGGTGACTCCAACATAGAAAAGATCCAAAGGAGTTTGCTAAAAGCACAAATCATATAGCAACTCCAAAATATTATGCACTTGTTATAAAAAGCCAAGGTTGAAGATTTGGCTAGAGCATAAAAATTCCAAAACCTGACCTTAGAGAAATATCTTGACATTATGTTAATTGGTTACATGTCTAAAAACAGGACTTTCTCACAACCAAGGCAGCAACATCTCTCCAGGGTAGGTTTATGGTCAGAAATAATCCTGAATAGTTCCTCTCAACAGAGGTTCAATCAATTCAATCTGTACCAAAAATAAAAAGTTGTGAGATTATAAGTCATTAGTCAAAAGTGATGTTTGAACTCCATCAAAACTTATAATACATAATATAATGAAACAAGTACCAAAGTCTAATTTATTACAAAGCTTATATCTGGCCTACTATAAAAATCTTAGACGACATACTTTTTGCCCGGGAACTGCCAGCACCTCCTCTACGACCACCTTGTCCAGAAGATCTCTGCAATCCATTTGTCTGCCCAATGAACAAAACTCATACATTATATACAGATGGATCCTACCAAATGAGCAAAGGTCTAAAGCAGATATACCATATTTAAATAATTATAGGCTGCATTTACCAGCAATGCACCTAATTTATGTTTGGAGAAAGCCAATATTCAATGCATAAGAATAAATTGAAATTCTATTATAACATGTTCAGTAAAACTGTACCTGCAACCCAACTGGAGGATAACTTGCTGAACCTGCAGGATGAGGTCTACCTGGAAAATTTTATAAGCATAAATGAAATCAAAAATCCTCCAACATGAATTAAACTTTAAGATAGAAAAAGAAACCAGTTAAAACAACTAGTTCTAATACCTGGATTCTGATAATATTGTTGTTGAGATAATCCTCCATACATACTGCAGAAATAGTTTATAAGAAGAAATACTATTTAAATAACCATTAAGCAGCATATAACAAGGTACCATTTGATCAGAAACAAGATTCAGTTCCCTGAAGTTCAACATCATCCAACATAAATTTGCAAACATCTTAAGTTTCTTTACACACATCCCCTAACAATTTATGCCACCTATCAGGAATTGAATGTATGTGATAAAACAAGCACACCTTGAGCCACCAGCTACAAGAGAATTATCAAGACGAGCACGTGGATTTCCTCTGGAGTCTCCATATGTATCTTCACTCTGAAAAGAATTTCAACATATTAAAATACTCACTTCACGAGCAAATTTCAAGCAATGAAATACTAACAGATAGATCCTGTGTTCCATTAATTTTTCAACTAAGAAATGCAAATTACCAGTGCTGAGTATATACTCACTTCACAGAGCAATTTCAAGCACTGAAATACTAACAGATAGACCCTGTGTTCCATTAATTTGTTAACTAAGAAATGCAAATTACCAGTGCTGAGTATCCCCGCTTAACTCCTGGATGAGAGAAATCTTGCATAGCATTTACAGACGCTAGTTGGGAAAACATAGCCCCATCATATCCTGCATGATGGCCTCCAGACAACTGTGCACTACCAAACATGGGTATGTCTCCCATACCAGTATTGCCCATGGGCATCCTTCCATAATCACCAAAGCCGTGACCTGAAAGGTTGCAGCACTATATGAGTAGAATATTTTTAACATAGACAATCTAATATACACAAATCCATAATGTCTCTTTCTAGATTCTATTTTTTTGCTCTAAACTAATAATTCCAACTTAGAATGATAATTGCATTATACCTATGAAAATAACTTTTATCTAATTTTATTAAATTTTAATATTTTATTATAATATTCAACTTTAAAATTCTATAAATAATTATGAAAATGGAATTTCTCTTGGTTTTCTGCAACAATTCTCCCTCAAACTGTGATGATTTCCTCTTGTATGTCTAACTTTGGAAATGCCTCCAGATCTGCCTGAATCAAGGGTTTCCATCCCTAACTCAGCAATGGCAAGATTAAGGGCTTTTTTCCTTAACTTGTTAAGATAATTTCAGGGGTTTCATCCTTAAAACTCTTAATTTACCTTGGACGGTTCTCATCCTCTTTGGCAAGTCAAGATTTGGGTTTTTGTCCAAAACTTGATGAGAAATAAGGGTGTTTCCCCTTAAATCTCTTTATGAACTCTGGAGGGGTTTTGTCCTCCTTGGTGTAATTGCTTATTTGCAAGTCACTTCCTATTTTCCAAATTGATTGCTTGATTGCTGGATTGGTAATTCATGATTGATTAACTCATTGATACCTTGATTCTCAATTGATGATCTCTTCATAATAAAATGAACTACCCTTTATACCTTATATGTGAGGGAGTCGCAACCTGTCACATTGGAAGGAATCACACCCCTTCTAAACCAAACACTGCCACAAGTTTTTGATTTAATCTTACTTAAATTACTTTATGCTACCGTCTCCTTTATATTGATACCTTCACTTTATTTAATTAATTGTATATGATGTGGTCGCTGCCATTTTATCTTTTAGTTGCTGGTTTTATAATATGTATGTTGTGATCTGGTATTTGACGGGGACATGACACAATCATGTGATGCAAAAATGAGAGAATTTAAAAATATGTTGGATTTTATGCTACAGAATATTTACAGAAGTAGAAGCCCAGTACATACAACCTCAACACACAATGTTTTTAATTGCATATTTATTATTGCCACATGCTATTAAATTACTGGACAGTGGACAACATACTCTTCACAATGCAATATGTGATCAACAGGCAGGTAGTCTGTATATATATACAGAGACAGAGAGAGTTTAAAAACTAAAAAAATATGACCACAAATTTAGAGAGATTTTTCATCAATAAGAGATAATCAAGAGTCAACACTCTAAAGCATCAAAAATAGCCAAGTCATCAATAGCAATTGATCAAGAGTTGGTTCAATATCATGATTATTAGAAGCGCCAGTGAATTAATCACCGAAAAAGTGAAGAATGTTTTTGCATTGGCTGTCTTTTAGAATGTGGAGTTGAAATAGTTTGATGCTGGCATTATAATCACCCCAACTTTTCTCGTATATTCCAACACTGGTCCCTTTTTGTCACAACTACAGGGTTTGGTTAAAGCCTGGCAACAGCTTCATTAAATGTTATAGACTACAAATATACACTGTCTTTCTATATGAAATGGTTTAGACAACAAATACCAAGTTATCACAGTGGAGTGCATCATATTATATCTTGTATCAATTGTGGAGTTGAAATAGTTTGATGTTGGCATTATAATCACCCCAACTTTTCTCGAATAAACACTGGTCCCTTTTTGTCACAACTACAGGGTTTGGTTAAAGCCTGGCAACAATTGGTTTAGACAACAAATATTCACTGTCTTTCTATATGAAATGGTTTAGACAACAAATACCAAGTTATCACAGTGGAGTGCATCATATTATATCTTGTATCAATTGTACGGGTACCCCATATCTAAATATAATTTAGCTCCACATTAATGAATTTTTTTATTTCTTAAATGCAAAGCATTTCAACAGTTTTGGTGTTTAAAATAATGTGTTCTATACTCTTCACTTCACCACTTTCAAAAAAAAAATGAATTTTCCCAATAAATGAAACAAACCATAAACCTTAAACTGCATTATCTTCATTCATTATAAGGCCTAAACAACTCACTACATGCAAGCTGCCTTGAGATATTCAATGTTAATTTTTGCTTTTATATGCAATTTTAGTGTATCTCCAGCTATGAATTGCTTCGCCGCCAATGTGAATTAGGCAAAGTCATTAAGCAACAAATCTCGACAATGGGTTGTATGCCTAACCCCATATATTTGTGGGTAATTCCTCGTAATCAGATTCCCATCTCCTACACAATTTGTGGTGCAATTACTAAGCATGAGAACCACATTCTACACGGTATTCCCACATCACGCATGGCTCCCCTAATATTTTCAAAATATAAATCAAAAATTTTCTTCTTGTTTATGTTGTCAATCAACTCAAGAACATTACACCTAGAGGGCAAGCCACACAAAACATTGATCAGTGGATCTTACACATATCCGATAATCCATAGCACAATATAGTTCATCTTATGGCACTCATATAGCTTTGACTGATGCTGACTTATTAGTCATCCTTTCTTTTGATCCGTTAAGCAGGGTTGTTCTAAGAGCTTCTAAAACAGTAGGCGTATATCCTTTGCCAGAAAACTCATCCCTTTCAAAATGCAATTTTGTAATGTCCCCACGACTGGGACTTTACAAGATTTACCCTAAAATTCCCAACTAGGGCTTGGATTGCATTTGGAAAATCGCAATTTGTAACATTCCCTACTAGGAGAACGCTAATTCCCAATGATTAACATACATCACTATGCATTTAAATTAATAAATAATCACTGATCCATAATACATACTTAAGCCCTAATTCCTAACCTCTCTCCTAATCAATAATCTTAAGAAGGATGGGGATTTACTTGTCGTAGTGCACTTGACAGCACCTCCACAAATAGGCCCAAGGGTTTCATGAATACCCGTCAATACCACCACTTGGCCTCTCCCTACTCAACACCAACCTAGCCTCTTAACAGTATTAGCAAGTGATTAAGGAATTAGCTATTAGCTAAGTATATTTTATTAATTTATGTATTACGAATATATATATCTATATATGTATATATATATATATATATATAATAATGAAATCAGAATTATATATATATATATTCTGATTTCATTATTATTAACAGATATATATTATATATAAATATATATATGATTTCATTAAATATTATTATTAAGTATTAACAGATTTTAAATATATAATGGTTCTTAATCTCCAGTTGGATTCAGATATAATATTTTGTTATCTGTATTAACTCATAGCTGTTTGCCAGCAATATATATTTAATTCACTTCCTTTTTATCTCTTCCTGTAAAGAGTATCAAATATATTTTATATTCTTTGATTCCTTTTCTGAACACCAATGATCCCCAAAGGAATGGATTTGATATCCATTATATATCTTTGATAGGTAACATCTCTTGGGGCATGTCTCTTCACAATAGATAGGTTCTCAGAAACCCATTGCACCCCTTTCTCTAATTTATGATTATGTGATCGCACCCTATGGAGGATAAAAATTCTTTAGCAACGATTGAATTGCACCTCCTACCAAATCATATTTTATATTTTTAATCATTGGGTTTCACTTCAACAGATCATATTACTTCAAACTCACAGTGTCAAGTTAATGACACTGATCTTCGTACAATAATCTTTAACTGCAGCTCTTGACTAATCGCTGTCTTTGCTGTTTGTAATTGACTTATTCTCTAACCCAGTCGCTAACTTAAACACCTCTAATGTCATCATTTGTGACTAGTCACTCGATAGTCTTTGCTGCTTATCATTTTGGAGTATATCAATAATATTATTATCGACGGTCAAAGGATACATTACTAATCATCCTGCGGTAGACATAGGATATTAGCTTAGTCGTTTTCTTCAATAGTCAACTTGGAGACTTTGATCGTAATTACATGATATGTATTTTCAATGTGATCACAAAAATAGAATCGGAGTGCTAAGTTTCAATGAGCCTTGATCCGATGTTGTGTTGATTATTTAGTTAAACATAACCGATGATATAATATCATCATGTCACTTCATTTAGAGTGTTTTGACTTTTGCAGATCATACCTTTCAGTTTATTCTTGAATCTTCTTCCATAGAAGAGTGGTTTATAAAAACACTAATCTAATTTTGTCTCTTCTAGAGACTTCACAAAATTGGGGATATTACAATTAAGGTTTCAAACACGGGACATGACAAATTTTAAAATTTGGAATCTTGGTTTCCAGCTATTTGTCGTTAATATTGGTCTGTACTGGTTTCCAGAAGCTGTTCAAAGTCTTGCTTCCTGTTGATCCACCTCTGGTGGCCTTAGGCATATTGCAAAGGAAAGACATAAAAGATGTGGTGAATCTATACATTTCCTCCAAATACTTCATTTCTTTCTAGTCAATTTAATATTTCCTTCAAGTGTAAAAATCTTAGTATTTTTCCAGAGTGATCATGATGATTTTAAGTCACAACATTGCATTCAATAACATCTCCTCCACAACCACTGATGCAGGAGGGTCGTGCCATCCTACACAAACAAAAAGATTTTCCTATAACAAATTTTGTTTCCCTCTGTTTTTGCAGTGTGTTGCAGGTCTTTCCTTTATGTTGGCTTGAGGATGGCACTGCCTTCTCTGATTTGTTTCTCTTTATATATTTCATGGGACCCACAAACACTGCTCATGTGCCTCATTGAAAGCATTTCAAACTTGCTTAGCCACAGGTGTTTATTGTTATTCAAACCTGCTGATATTTTGAATTAAGCCTGTTGGTTAACTCCTACCTGACAGCAGAATCTCTAATCCTTTTCTTTTCCATACTTGATGGCAGTGGCAGTCATTCATTCATTTGCTGGTGGATACAAGTTTCTTAGACAGCAGCAGTTTTCAAAAGAATCTCCTAGTTTTATCTAAGCTGTAGCAGCCTCCAGCCATCAGAAGGATTACATCAGCAGCATCTTTCAAATGTTTGTATTTTTCAGCAACCCAATTTTTGGGGTTATCTTCCATTTGTAACTGTATTATTTTTTTCATATTGTAAATTGTGTTATTGCTATCAGGATTCAACTGTGTAGTTTTTGAGTCAAACTCATTGACCCATGTTTCATGAGTAGTGGTTCACAAGAAACCATCTCCCGTGAGAATGAATGGAACACTTAGCACTCATTGCATCTAGGTGATGCTCACAGTGGTGAAGCACCGGGACTTCCCAAGAGGTCACCCATCCCAGTACTACTCCAGCTCAAGCGCGCTTAACTACAGAGTTTCCTCCATGGTTTGCAAGCAAAGTGGGTTTCCATTTAACCATGGAGGAAACTCCGTAGTTAAGTGCGCTTGAGCTGGAGTATTACTGGGATGGGTGACCACCCAGGAAGTCCAGGTGAAGCACCTCTGTGAGCATCACCTAGATGCAATGAGTGCTAAGTGTTCTATTCATTCTCATGAGAGATGGGCTCTTGTGAACCACTACTCATGAAACAAGGGTCAATGAGTTTGACTCAAAAACTACACAGTTGAATCTTGATAGCAATATCACAATTTGACTTGTTGTGGAAAATATCTCCTACTTATTATATTGTAAATTGTTAAATCAACTTATAATTATGTATCTAGCAATTATATCTAAAATGCTTTAAAAGTAACGAAAATCTCCTCAAATAACTTAGAAAATTGTGTTAAATATGTGTGTTTTTTATGATGTCATATCATGTAAAGTCCCCTTCTGGGATGATCCTAGACCTTGCCCTAAATTCACAAATTCAATTGAAATAAGGAATGTAATATAGTTATCAACATAAATCCTGGTTTAGGTCTTGCAACCATGTTAGACAATATTTGAAATTACGCACCAAGGGTTTCATCTCCTTGAATCAACCCTAGTAGGGTTTGGAGAGGAAAACCATAAAGGGTGTCCAGTTACCGTTCAGCCTAATTAAGCCCAACCACGAGCACCATCTAGCCAGGACAACTCAGCTCTTGGCCCACAACCGGCAGAACATCCACCTTGATGATTCCATCCTTTGGGGTAGCCCTACTTAAATCAAGTCAACCTAGGTCATTGAGGAAGACTATTCAACCCAATTAAGCCCAAGAGCGCACAGCATCTAACCAAGACAACTCGACCCTTTGCTCAACATCTACCTTGATGATTCCATCTCTAGAGTGGCCTACTTAATTTGGGGGAAGCCGTGTCTACCACCTCTCCCTAACGCATTTCTCCCCAATCTTGTCATGATTACTTAGGGGAATAAAGAAAGACAACTTATTTAATTAGAGAAGCATAATAAAGTTTATTAACATCTTGATAAGAGATATTTAAAGAGAATACATATATATAATCCATATTGCATACACTAAGTGTACATATTGAACATATTCTCGTGTATACCACAATATTTACTAGATCCAAATATGCCTGTATTCTGAATTGCAGAACTCTTTTCTCAATTACTGATATGTTTCTATCTTTCTTGACACCCTCTTCTAAATTTTATATTTTAATGTCGCTTTGAGGAGAGACAACCTTTGGAAGTTGCTGTCTTTAAAGAATAGTCACACTCTTGCTTAACAATGCCTCTTCAAGTCCGGTCCCTTAATGATACCTCTATAAAACCAAACGATGCCTTGTTTATTCTTTGATCCCTGCTTTAATATTTTAGTCGCTGGGTTTTGGTTAGCTGCTGTATTAAGTTTAATTAAATCACTGCTTTATTCTAAACTTTTGTAGCTGAAATGAATATGATCACTGTAGGATAGATGGATTGACTCCTTGCTGCTGCCTTCAATGGATTTGAAAATTATGATGTCTTATAAATAAGACAATTTTCTGATAGATGCAAAGTCAATACTATGACATATCCAGCAATATCCATATTAGGGTTCTTCATAAATGGTTGTATCTGTATTCATGTACATAAGACCCGTCAATGCTCCTTAGTTTTTAGAAGCTTTCAGTAGTTAAATGCTCCCCTGGAGCCACTATTATTGTACGCACCAGTGCTTGCTGGAAACATGTTAATGAAGAAGGAAGGGTTCTATCAATGGTGTTGTTAGCATTCTGATTTCCGGATTAAGGGTATTTTGTGTTGTATGTTCTTTATGTCCCTTGCTATGACATTTTTAAGTAGATTAACGACCTTCTTTTCCCTCACTATTGATTAAATATGAATTGATGGTTTTGTATTTCTTCGGTATTTAGTGTAGCATGTTAGAGCATTGGTTGATGTTTTGAATGTTTGGCATAACTATAGGTAGATGAAACATTTCAAACCCTCCAATATCTTTTGAAGTTTATTTGGTAAAGATAGTGGATGCTTGCAAGAAACCCCACTTACTTAAATCCCCGGAGAAGACAAGTCACACTCCCAACTAAGCTCCCGCACTGTCGAGAACCGACTCTCACGTGCTTGAAGGCACGGGGAAATCTCATTTCCCCGGATAACCTTTATAGGCGAAGTTGGCCAGTACCCGGTGACAACTTACATCTGTTGGCAAACCCGGTCACAAAGGCCCGTCAACAGAAACTTTGATGGCAAAAATCTTAAGTATAGCACTCCACTCACTCATTGTGCTTCCAGACCAAACAGGCTTCATTAGGTATGAAGATTCTTGTAGGGAAGAAGACAATGAAAGTCTAGAAGTAAGGATCGGGAACTTGAGTAGAAAGTTCAGGTCGTTTTTATTAGAAAAAGAGTCAAATTACCTTTTCCAAGAATTTGACCATCTATGTAAATTGCATGAGTGTGCTATTGAAGATGTGTGATTCCTGAATGTACACAACTATGCTGAGAGTGGCAAGGGTTCCTTGTCTGAGGGTGCAGCTACCACTAGGATTGGAGATGTCGGCACTCTCTCAGGTTATGACAAAATCCTGCTTCAAGATTCAAGAGGGATGGTAAAAGTTAAAACCTTGCTCATCATTTACTAAAATCTGTAGTGAGAATAGTAGATTAACATAGCTTAATGCCTATATTTGAGTTTTTTGGATTGCAATATTTACTTTTCAAATCTTGGTTCTGTTGTAGGGTTTAGGGCTGGTTGGCCCCTACAAAAGCCAGATTCAACAAAACCAGGGGCTGAACTGGTTATATATAGTTCATGTCTGGGTACAAGGTCAAAACAGTCCTGGGTTCACCTGGGGTCCGGCCTAGGCACCCAATCTGCTGGAGCTGGATCTTCAAGTTTGTTCCACACTATAATGGTGTGGAGAGTTAGCAGCAGCAACAAGATCCTTATTTTTGTTTTCGTTTTTTACCCTAATCGTTTAGTGTTTAATTTGAATGTGTCCCCTTGCCATCCCCTCACTTGTAAAATTATCCAAAATACATAAGACATTTCTCAATCGTGTGGGTCTTATCCAAAATACATAAAACATTGCTAAATTGTGTGGGTATGCTTAGTCATCCCCAAGACAGTCTGGGACTGTAAGGCATCCCCCACAGCAATAGTATAAACTGCATAACAAACTTCATAAATGCAATTCTTTTTCATTTCTGCTTCATCTTAACAAGCATCCACTCGTACCCCCTCTATCATAGGGTTTTTCTCACATCTATCACCTTGTGCAACTTATCATTGCTAGCCCTCAAACCCATTAAGGTAATCCACTCCATAACCCTTATGGATCTCGTGATTAATTTTATTATTGTTTTATAGTTTATACTATTTATTTATATATTGGTATTGTTCTCTCTCTCTCCCTCTCTCGAATATTTTTGAAAAATCCATGCATATATATATATATATATATATATATATTGGATGGTCTCAAGCTTCCACCTCCCCATGTTTGGTATCAAACATTTAACGACAACGAGATGGATTTTGCAAGCAATGTCCATGTTGGTGCCAGGGATTTTGGGGACTCCGGCGACCTCCGTGTCCTAGCAACAATTGACTCCAATACTTCTAACAACTCACAAAATGTGGGTATGTTTCCTAGTTTAGTATCTCACAACATTGTCTCTGCAATTCTTGAAGGTTATTGTAGAAAGTTTACGGATGTGCTTCATTTGAATGTTCAGGCCTAAAGGGACCCCGTGCAGGCTCTTGATCTCGCCACTACCATTGCCCTTGAATTCACCAATAGGACCAGCTTCATGGCAAGGAGAGGTCTAAGTTAGGCAGGAAGAATTTTGCTTGATTCAATTCCACTCAATGAATTCCTACGCTAGGAATGTTGACCACACATACTGTGGTTCCAGTACGAGTATGCCAATCTACATCAGCTCCAAAAATATGCCTAGAGGAATTGGTTGTAGACATTGATCTATAGATCATTTTATGCAATATATAGTACAACCGTACCCAGCCATACCAAATGCAAGGGAGGGAAATCTGCTTTACCAGTAAACACATACCTGAACCAGCAACTTAGGCTCTACTACATGTTCATATATAGCTGTATATATTTTGTTCTCGCTGGGTTTGCAGCTCAGAAATTGCCCTTTCCTTGACAATTTGGTTGGCAGGTATTTTCATTTGTGTTGTACTTGTTTGATATGTATTTGTTTGATATCATATGGCAGTATGTATAAGGGTGAGAGCCCCAAAGTTCCTCAACTTATGACCAAAAAAAATCTGTGTATATAATTTTCATATCTAGATATTTTAAACATATGCATATAGAAATATGCAATAATGAAAAGATATCATAAATGTAAATGAGAAGATGCATACCTCCACTAATAGGTAAATGTCCATGCCCCCATGCTGCTTGTTCTCTTAAAACCTGTATGAGCTCATGTGTTGAAGAAGACGATGCAGGCAGGCCACCCCTCCCCAAAAGCCCCTTGCCTATTGTTGTGTTAGAGAAATTACTCTTCAATTTATGGCCTGTTTTCATTAAGAAAATTGGTCAGTTTGTAGAATTAAAACAAACATTTTAACTTTACAACACTTCTGTCACACAAAAATACAGTTTGGGAAAAAAATACTCTTCATCATGTGTTTAGGTTAGGCCAAATGTAAGTTTCATTGAGTTTACACATGAAATTGAAAAAAACAAAAGCCCATTTCTTTCTTGAATATACACAAAAATTAAACTTTACACAATTAACCATTAAAAAACAAAGATCCCCAAAAAAAAGAAAAAATTCAACAGCCTTTTTGTGCAGTTTCCAGAGATTGTTAATGTGCATTAAAGAACTACTTATTTAGCTTAAGAGGCATGAACTGATTTTTACAATTCAACAGCCTTTCATTCCATTTTAAAGAACTTTTGAATGTACATTAAAGAACTACAAAATTAGCTTTAAGTGCAATCCAGCAGCAATCTAATCGGATCTAGTAATCATTCAGATCAAGACCCTGGCCCAATCAGCTGGAGCATGTCAATTGCATCACCTCTACCTTCGGCTTCATATCAGATAGATCACCTCTTTCTCCAGCCAGCTCTAGTCGAGCGCAGGCATGAACTAATCTATATGATATATCAGATCAGCTAGATAAGCTGCAAATTTAGTCCATGATAGCTACTTTAGCACATGGACAATATTACACATATTTGCTTCTAATGGTTAAAGATGAACAAATATGGAGAATTGAAAGCTAAACATCTTCTCACTAACAGAGATTCTAGGCGAAATCTTACAGGAAAACAGAATGTCGGGAATGTCCAACCTACTTTCAATAAAGCAAAATACATTGAAACAGAATAATATGAATAGGAACTAAAATAGAATGTTCCAAGATTGTCCAAGGTCCTTGTTCCAAATATCCATACACTGCATTCTCTCAGAAAGCAATTTACATAACAGCTTGCCTGCCAGAACTCTCCAGCCATAGCAGGGAGCCTGGGATTCGGAGAGAAACATCAAATTATCATAGTGACTTTAAGCTTGCTACCTTACATTATCATAAACTTTTGAAAACATTTATAGTATTTCCAACCTATTCAATAAAATAGCCACTTACTATAGAATCTGTAATTAAATTTGTTGAAAATTGTTAATTTTTTGAAGTATATAGTTTATTAAAAAAAGGCGTATGCTTCTTACAAAAACATCACTTCAGACTGTATATTACTAACATAAAAAATCAGACACCTAATATTTTTAGGAAGTTCAATTAATTCATTTTCCCATTCACGGGGTAATATGGAATTGAACAGGCCTCTGCAATTGTCAGCAATCGTATCAATGTCTCAGTGACCCTAAGTCACAAGGTTCGAGTTCGTGTTCAGCGACAATTAAATTCGGATGAAGTTTGACAAGGAAAAAAATCGGAAAAAAAATTGTCATTAAATTCATCTTATATCAATTCGATTATTTTAAAATATAAATAATAAATTCATAAAAATTAAACTATTATATTAAATTTCAATGCATTATAATATATTTAAAAACATTATAGCATAAATAATTAAACATATTTCAAATTTTAATTTTAAAAATTATTAATATATAAATGATAAATGTATTGAATATACCGACTAAGAATATATATATATAAACACACACGTAAGACTTTAACATATGCTAAATTTTGTAACATATGGATATTAAATATACTAATCTCCCCCCGCTTAGCTTGCAAATCTGGGCAGGATCGCTTACCTTGAAGAAATTAAATATATTCACTCGACCATCGTATTGTTCCTTATCTCATTGTAGGAACCCAATGGCGCATGCCTGTGCAGTAGAATGCAGCAGCCTACAGACTCGCAGAGAGAATATTGGAGTGAAGTGCCTGTAGCAGCTATGGTGTATGGCCGCACAATGAGAACTATTCGAAACCCTGCCCAATAACCGTCCTCCCGTTTAGCTCCGCCCATGCGCGTACTTGACCCTCGCCCAAGTACGCCAGTTGACGGCTAGAAAAATATCCGTGCTTAGGGTTGCACCGATACTGAACCAGACTTGCTTCAACGGGAGGAATAAAAAACGTTTTTTATAAATTATTTTGTAAAAAAAACTATGCCTTCTACCCTAACAAATATTTTGACGAATTTCAACGAATTTTTGGTCATGTTTTGAAGTTCGCCGAATTTTGAACTTCATGGCCGATATTCGGCGATCCCTGTGACTTAGCCTAGGCCTACCATTTATTTAGACATACCACCTTGATCCTGAATTTTTACCCCCTATTGTTGGGCATTTAATCTTGACAGTTTAAAATCATAAGAAAATATTTAAGCAAATACTAAAAGAAAAATATGATTGAAGCAGGGGTAGTATTCAACACTCCTACATGGATACAGAATATTGGCACTCACACATACGAATGGATGGTAGCATACCCAAGTTTTATTACCCTCCTGGTTGATGATTTTCCCTGAGATTTATCTGCTTAGCAGCGTCAGAACAGTTTGCAACTTTGTCTGGTCTCTTTGACAGTGCTTTTGTTTGAAATTTGTAGAAATGACTTCAAAGCATTCACCTGAATAATTTTGTAATGCTTTCTACCATAGTTTGTGCACTTGGGCCCATAGAGCACTCAGCAAGCCAAAATTTTCCAACTCAGATAGTACTCCGAAAAAACTCAACAACTTAAAAACACAGATTTTAAAATAATAACAGAAATTTTATGCAGCATACAACTACAAAATATATCCAATGAGTTTGGTGGGATCTGTAGGCAAGGCCCTCAGCGGGGTCAAGGGGCAGCACACCATACTCATAATTTTTTAGAAGGCTAAAAAAGAGTGTTTTTGGAGTGTTTAGACTCAACTTTAACTCATTCTTTTGACAAGTGAAAAAAAATTGACAAGCTTTTGGCCAGTCCCAGTAAGCTTTTCCAAATGCTTGGTAAAATAACTCAGCAAGTAAACATTGTGAGCTCACAGAGCAAACAAACTCATGAGTACTCAGCAACTCACCGAGTTTGCAAACTATGCTTTCTACCATTGACTTGTCTCTGACAGTTTGCTTTGCACTATTTTTTCTGGTTCTTATGCTGAGGCATTGAAGTTTGTGAGATCTGTTCTTGAGCCCCACTGGGATTTATATCTCCCACATATTTGGTTTGTGTACATCAATTGCCAAGACTTCATGCAGAAACTAGAGGATTTGATGTGACTCACATTAGCTAGGGATTGGATTTCCTGTAGAAGACTGCTCCTCTGTCTCCTGATGATGTAGTGCAATATATGCCGCCAGTGCTCAGGCATCCCAATTGCAGGATCTGCAGAGTAAATGCAGGGTTGTACACAAGATGATCTTTGCAGTTTTTTAGCAACGTGAAGAACTGTAAAAAAAATTGAAATGTGGCTATGCATCTTGTTGTCACTTACAAGAGCATAAAATTAGAGCTTTTAAGCCCATTTACCCTATCCTCTTCTGCTTGCTGGTGCTGGTGCAACTAAAAGCGTAGCAGGGTTTCCAGCAAGTAGCCAAGACAGGGAAGAACAGGGAAGAACCCTTGGTCAGGTCTTGCTAATAAAGCCCCTACATTTATTGATTGAAGGTTTTTGTTTAAGCTGGTCTAGAGCTTAGGCAATTTCTTATTGTTTATCCTGTTCAGAGGACTAACCTGTCTTGGATTTAGGCTTCTCGAATAATGAAATGACTTTATTCTTGTGTGTATAGCTTAGTCACAGGGTTCGCCGAATTTCTGGCTTTAAGTTCGAAATTCGGCGAACATTTAAAAAAGATATGAAATTCGTAAAAGTTTGTGTTTATATTCGTACGGAAAAAGAAGCAGGTTTTTTTTGTTCACGATTTTGATAGTTTTTTTAAATAAATTGAACGCCCATGCCGTTTTTAACAGAGTATGAGTTTGTGAGTCTAGATTAAATTCGTTCAGCCGCGACGCCTAGCAGCAAGGGCACAAGTTTTGTTTACATCTGAGTCATTTCTTCGGCAAAGAGTCGCACGTTGTCGACCTGTTAAAGCAAAGTTTAAAGCAAGGCGTGACTAGGGCAAGGCTCCAGCCGCTGCTCCGGCAGTCTGCGACTCCCAGCGTGGCCGACGCACCTCGTTTTTAATTCAAATTTTTTAAAGTTTCATTTTTAGGGGTTTTTAATGATCATATTCGTTGTTTTATAAACAAATTAAGACTACATTTTTGTTCTATGTTTATGATCGAGTTTCTGAAATATAAAATAATATTTTATTTTTATTAAAATTTATCATTTAAAATTTAATAATTTAAGTTTAATATTTATTTTTAATTAGTGTTCAATATACACATTTCATAATTAAATTTTGATATTTTGTAATATTTAGTTAGTATAAAATTTAACAAATTTTGAATTTTAAATTACAATTTTTAACCTATCTAACTTATGAATATTTTTAATTTTATTATAATTTATTTAATCTTAATATAATATTATTTTTAGATTTATAGATTATATGTTTTTTAAATAAAATTTAATTAATTAGGTTTATTTTATTCAAAATTATGTTTAATTTTAAATATATTTTTAATAAATCTTTGCCATTTGTGATTTCTCATGTGTGTTTGGCTTATTTATATACTTATATACGTGTTCCAATGAACAGTCTGTCAGATTGAGTTTTGTTTTTTCATCCAGATTTGGCGCAACGACGTATTTTGACTTGCGGTAGGAGTATGTTGTTGACAGATAAAAGAGGATGCTACATCTCAATTTTCATTGTCTGATTTGCTCCGCAGTAGAAGTTATAATGTTTTGCATATCAGTTTGACAGGAACAGAATAGCTGGTTGCAGGAATGATCCACATTCCTCCGCCTTCAGTAGTTTTTGATGATGTGGTTTGGTGATATGATTATGTTGGAATCAGGTGATGTTATGTTGGGCATCCACAGCAATTCTGGAGCTCTGCACTTCTTTTTTGTAATAGTGAGTAGATTTCCACAATCCATGAGATAATTTTGAATGCTGCTTCTGAATTCAATTGTGTGAGTATTTCTACATCAACGTTTCAGATCACACTCCGTTATCCATTATTAGGATGAAAAAGAAGAGTATTTTCTCCGTGATCCTTATCATTTTTCTCTTTCATCCTGATGATGGATAACGGACTGAGATCCAAAACATTGATGTAAAAATACTCACACAATCGAATCCAGAAGCAGCATTCAAAACTTCTTTTTTGTGTCTGTTTTGACAACATGTATTTACTATTTCATCATTTGTGGCCAACTCAAGCTGTTTTGGTACTCGCAGTGGTGTAAGGTGATTTTGGAAATGGTGTTTGGAGCTGGCGGTTCATACATTACATGGTACATCTTATTAAACCGACCTAATGGATGTTATTTTGTGTTGTGGTCTAAGATACTGATGCGCCTGGGTATATGCCGGATGCTGGAGCGGATGCTGATTCCGGCGCGGATGCCCTATGGATGCCGGCCGGAAGCGCATCCCAGGCAGCTGAAATCTCTTATTTACAAAATGTCAGTGCCGAAAATCATATGCGGGAATCACTAAGCCAAATCACGAGTCGGTAAAATACTGTCATTCACAGTGGCATGTGAGAAGACAAGTTATTATGGGAGTATTTATTTTTTCAGGCATATTTGCTTTTTATCTCTCGGTTCAAAAACTTCAATATCCCCTGCAATATTAAATCCGAACATTATTGGAGTTAAATATCAATGATACTGGTGGCAATATCGATTACGGCAAGCATGATAAACCATCGACTTGTATTTTGAGTCAGGTCAGAAACAGGTATAAATTTGATCTAAGGTAATAAGATTTAGTAATTAACATACCTTAATCGTACCGATAGAAATCTCATTAACAGGTCATTAACAAGTCTGCCTGGAAAGGTGACAATCACCAGTCACTGATATAAGATTCAGAGATGGAACAAACCAAAATCGTCAGATCAAAGCATCGATGATAATACAAATTCAAGAACCTAGTATATATATATATATATACGCATCCGCATCCCTCAAAAAAAAATTCCCGCATCCGCGCACCTGATTCTCGCACCCGCATCCGAACCGGCAGCTTAGGTTGTGGTGGATATATTGGAGGATAACCTCCGGCGATGTATGTGAGAGTTGTGTATGACAACACATGATATATTATGAAGTGCGAAAGTGAGAATGTGCAGATAAACAGAGATGAAACCAATCACAGATGTATAAACAGTGAACTGTAATCAGCACTGCAGAAGAATGCATTTGTACTCAGTTCATTCAGTATAATCTATTGTAATCAATGATATTGTACCTTGCCCTTAAAGAGTGATCTTCAGTGATTTGCAGGCTCTTTGTATAATGCCCTAATGCCCTAAAAAAATTGTTCAGTTCTTCATATAGTGATTGTGATTCTCACCGTGGTTTTTCCAGCTTTGGGATTTCCACGTAAAATTCTGGTGTTACGTGTGTTGCTATTTATGTTTCAGACTTTCAGTTATTTACTTCTGCACATAAGTTAAGTTTTTAGTGTATGCTAACTCAACCCCCTCCCCCTCTCAGCATCTGGAAGTGTTCAACAAACTAATCATTTGAGCTTTACATTGAAGCCAATTGATCAACCTCTGCCTGCTAATCAGTTAACATGTGCTCAATCTATGGCTTCCTCGAAAATTTGGTTAATTTTTATTTGTTGTTCTTTTAGTTACATTAATTCATTACCCAATAAGTTGTATATAGAAGTTGGCATGCCTTAAGCAAGCATTCTTTTGGTTACAAATAAATGGACATTCATAAAAGTAATTCTCACGTCACAACAACTTTCACAATTTCATGCTGTCTAAACACCTTTAAGCCCCTCTAAGGAATTCCAATCACACCTTTAAAGTTTAAAACCCTCTTAAGTGATACCAATCCGGCCGAGGTAAAATAATTACTGCGTGATTTGAAAATAATAAGAATTGCTGACCTTGCTGGCCCTACTGACAAGGCATTAATTTTTGCATAATATAGTACTTTACAACCTCTTTATTTCCTCTGTTCATCATATTGATTTCTAAAGAACCAATAAATAAACCTTTAATGAATACATCTATTCTATTTCCAGTTCAGATATGTTATACAACCCTAGTCCAGTGCAAGTTTGAACACTTGTTGAATAACAACTGAAGCTCAAGAACAAATAAATCACATCCAGGATTGCTACAAGATTCTCCTATTAAAGAGAGAAATGAGGAGGTTGTAGCAAACTTCAAGTCTCATGAATAGGATGTCTGAACCAACTAAGCCAGATGCTTATTTTGAGTGACTTTGACACAGCATACATACCTTGGTCATGGCATCTGAAGCGAAAATGACAAAACTACACCATTAAATAATTTTTGAAGTATGTCATTTTATTGCCTAAAGAAGAGAGATGATGCCAAAACCAACATTTATTAATAGCCTCTTAATCCAATTTCATATCCTAAAGGCTAAAATCTGCAGTGGAATGCATATTGAAACAGGCAAGTCTCCATTAAGAAAACGTATTTTGAAAATAATCCAAAGGAATACAAAAGCTAAAAAATGACAAACCCTAAAGATACTTAGGCCCAATTTCAAGCTTCAACAGAACAAATGAAAGCAATTAAACAAATCACTATTGACATAGAAACTTTCAAAAGGATAAGTTCAAACAATGAAGCTGTGAATGCAAATGTGACCCTCGAACATATAAAATATAATTATTATTCAGACCATCAAACCTTATTTATGAAGTAAATGAAGAAATTTACCCTGAGAACCTGGTTTATTTGCTCCTTTAGAATCCCCTTTACTTGTTCCCTTTGAGTCTCTCTTTCCAGTTTTACCCCTCTGTGGAGGTTTAGCAAGTGACACCTTAACTTTCACCTACAGAAAACCAGTGAACAACAGAGGTAAGTGTAATCACATTGATCTACAGCTACTTCTTACAACTATTGGTATCATGAAAAAACATTCTCAACCTTTGAATCTCCATCAGTTAGTTCATCAGCCTTGCTGAGCGTCTCAATGCAAGAAATTGCAGCTTCTCTAGTTGTGTAGTTTATAAATCCAAAATCTTTTCTCTTAGCAGATTGCATATTACGCGCCAGAACAACCTTTTCTATCTCACCAAATTTGCTAAACTGTTCCTTAACTTGTTCTTCATTCCATGTTGACGGCAAACCATCTACAAAGACAGACTTCACCTGCAAGGACATGAGATTGCACTTTTAAACAGCACACATGAGTGGCTAAATACACAAATCAAGATGCAGTTCTATGCCAACACAGACAATAAAGAATAAGCCAAAAGTACAATTAAGGATGCAATACAAATCACAGTTGAAAGAAACCACAAGTAGCCAAAGCAAAAATCAAAGATCAAAATAACAATAAAGAAAGTCAATACTGAAAACAAAACAAAAATTGCAACAACTCAACTATAATAAGACTAACAGAAACTTAAATTCATATCATACCTGTAACATCACGTCTTCGTCTGGCTCATTCAAAGGTTGAGCCCAAGCAACCTTTATAGTTCTATCCGGTCCAAACACATTCTTCTTTTGAAGCGCTCTAAATGCGATTTGAGCATCTTTGTAAGTCTCCAATTCCAGAAATGCAAAGCCACGATTAAGTTCTGGGTTAAGAGAATCTTCAATAACAGATACATTTTCAATATTTTCTATTCCACCTTCTTTCAACTTGTTTTGAACCTGCAAAAACAGAACAAAAAGTTCACAAACTTGTGTATTAAATTCATATTGCTACAAAGACAAATTAAACTTCATTATGAAACATAAGCAACTCAAAATATATGTAAACTGCATACAGATCAGCAACTCAAAACCTTGTCATACATGATCTTGAAACAAAAGATAAACCTTTAAGAAGCAACAAAAAAAAGCTTAGAATAACATCTAAAATTCTCATCATACACAATCTCAGCTCCAGTTTCTCCGATTTCCAACATCAAAGATCGTGAGGAATTAACAGCCTAGTAGTCAATAGCAAAAACACCAACTTTTGATACCTTTACCATCTCTTAACTACTACCATCCAAACAATATTTTAAACTTACATCATCTTTCTTCCAGTTTTTGTCAATGTTGCCCAGGAATATGGTGTCATTCTCCTCAAGAGGCACTACTCCACACTTCTTGCCTCGAACCTGTAAGAATTGATTGAGGAATCAGCAAAGAATTTTTCAATCCAGTTACAACAAAATAATGCCAGATGCATCTAATCTAATAAACCTTGATGATGATTAATCGGAGCATTATCAAATCAAAATCTAGTAAACACAATCTGTCTAACTATAATTGAAAACCCTAGGTTAAAAACAAATAGTTTAAAAATATATCTAGGCTGACAAAAGTTGATTTCAGAAACCTACAAAAGAGCTCTTTCTGGAGGAGATCAAACTACAATGACATTATTATTTCTATCCATCTTCTGAAATCATCAACTTGCAATGGTCATTTGCGAAAAAATTGCCCTAAAGTTCAAAATTTTGGAGGAAGTTTTATAGGAAAAGATTCTGAAGCATAAGGAAATAATAATTGCAAAAATATTAGAAAGGCCACTCCTCTGCCCAATGAACAGGCAAAAACTATTGTGGCTGATAAACAAGGTGAAAATTTGGGAAGGGCAAGCAAATTCTTCTCTCCTCTAAATTGTGGATCCTTAGATGTTAAAATTGGTAGTGAATTCAACTCTTCGAGAGACCCACTATTTGAGGGAGAAGTTGAATTCATAAGGATTTGAATAAAAAAGAAGATTCGGGAAATATTACTCGGTTCCATCTGATAGAAAACACTCAGTAATTGGCCCTTGCAAGAATTAATGCCCGTGCAAAAAAGTGAAATGCAGTACTCCTCCGAAAAGAGTGGTACTGGACTGTATTAACCCCCTTTTTAGTACGGAAAATTGATCTGGAAAAAAAGATGGTTTCAAAAGATGGCTGGCATTTATGATTTTATTTTATTTGTTTGATTAATAATGCCTGATGGCAACATGTTTTATCATCTTTGAAATCAGCAACAGCAGATACTGTGCCAAAAACTGCTCAGATTGTTCCAGCAAGCCTGACATTGAGACCTCAGACATCAGTACAACCATAAAAGAGTCTAACAGTGGAGTAAGGTCAATAGTATAATTTGCATTCATGATGCTCGAGATAGAGTGAAAACTTACATTAAGACTTATTTTCTGATGCAAAAAAAACTTACAGCAGTACAACTTTATATGAATTTCAGCCTCTTTTACTCACTGTCTACTGATAAATTTAGTGGTGCTTTTTGTAGTTAATTTTTTCACAAATTGATCTTTATATATTATTCTGATAAATTTTATAGTGGTGCTTTTTGTAGTAAATTTAATCACAAATTGATCTTTGTTATAATTAATTTGTTGAGACCTGGCAATAACTTGCAGCTAGGCGAGACTGTAGTGGCTACATCAGTACAACCATAAAAGAGTCTAATGGTGGAGTAAGGTCAATAGTATAATTTGCATTCAAGATGCTCAAGATAGAGTGAAGACTTACACTAAGACTTATTTTTTCTGATGCAAAAAATTCTTACCGCAGTAAAACTTTATATGAATTTCAGCCTCTTTTACTCATTGTCTACGTAAATGATAAATTTTGAAGTAGCGTTTTTTGTAGTTAATTTTTTCACAGATTGATCTTTATATATTATTCTGAAAGCTGTCCCCAAAATTCAGAGAAATGCTTTGTTATAATTAATTTTTTGTTGATACCTGGCAATAACTTGCAGTTAGGCGAGACTGTAGTGCTATGTCACAGACTCGCAAGGTTCATGTTCGACGAAGATTAAAAATTTAGATGAAATTCGACAATTATAAAATTCACAAAAAATTGTGACTAAATTTGACTAATATAAATTTAGAAAATAAATGTAAATATTATAAGCATATTAAATTCTATATATGACAATTTTAAATAATTAATACAAATAATATATATTATAAATATATCAAATTTTATAAATTTAAAATTTAAATATATTTATTAATTAAAAATGTTAAATTTATTATTTTTAAATTTATTTTTTAATGTATTGAAAAACATTTAAAGCCAATCATTACATTTAATAATTTCAATTTGATATATTAAATTTTATAAATAAACAAAACCTAAAATATAAAAAATATAGGCAAAGACAAAGAGCCATGCTGTTGGAGTAAATAGTTGTTTACCTATTTACGATGGTTAAGTCCAACTTAGGTTGCATATTTCCTAGTTGAGTAGGTAGAGTTTATTATTATTTTAATATCTACCTCTCATTTTTTGTGTTGGGTGGTTGTAACTTGTACCTACCCTTGCACCTCATTGATGCTCTCTTTCTTGCTCATGCCTTTATAAGCAGGTCATCTATACATTTGTATTCACATCTGTGAACAGTACATCTTCTATATTGGTGAAATAGCTTGCGGTTGCTTCTCTCGTTTGTAAAGGATGGCTTGCAGTATGGCTCTTCAATAAGGTGGAAACACCTACATGGTATCAGAGCAACTCTCTGCAACCTCATTTCAATTTATGAAAGTTTTCGCCTTCTTTTTGAGGTCCGGACTGGTGGTTGTGGTCAGCAGTTGGAGGACTAGCTGTTTTATCTGATTGAGGATTCATCATTTTGCTTTGGCTGTTTATTGATCGGCACCATTCACATTTGGCGCCTCCTCACTCCAACTTTTCTAATTGGTTTTCTGCAGTTGGCCAGTGTCCTCTGTTGCTTGGCTTTTTCAGACCAGACAATGTATACTGTGCTTGGCCCATGTTGTAGCTGCTAGATCCAAATCAATACTATTCATTGGTCGGTTGGTGGCAGGGCAGAGACATTTTGCTGCAAGATCGAACTCCATTGTTGATCTAATTGGCAGAGTTTGTGGGTTCTTTGGAGATCTGTTTGATCAATCTAGCTTGTATTGAAATCTATAAGTTCTTTTATTTGAGCGGGGTGGGCACTTTGTTATTCGCAATTTTAGGCGTTTGGAGGTACTATTAGCATTGGCACCATTCCCTTATCAGGGTCTGGTGTATTCGCAGGGATCTCACTAAGTCTGCATTGAGGATTATTTGGTAAGCGGGATCTCCTTTGACCTCTATAATTTACCAGCTGTGCTCATTGTTATCCCTTTTTTTGCAGAAGAGTTTATTTGTGGTTAGCTTGCTGTTTTACAAGGGTTTTTAACCTTGTGTCAATGTTTTTTGGCACTTCCAATATCCTTGCTTGGCATTTTTACATGGGAGACAGCTTTTGTGGTGTTTCTAGTTGTTTGAAAAAAGTTATCTAGCCGCAGAAAGTTATGGTGTCCCTGCTTCATATGTGAACGTTGATATTGATCGTATCCACCTTATCCCTCCAAGGATTATCAAGAACAGCTGGGGAAAGAAATCCAAGCAAGATTCCAAGGGCAAAACGGTAATGACTGGTTCGAACCAAAAGTATGGAGATGATAGCTCCGAGGATGAAATTATTATCATCAAACGCAAATAATTTTGGTAGAATTGTGTATTTTGCTGACTGGTTAATTGCGTATTTATAGGCTTTGGCATTTCATATAGGTTTATGATATTATAGTTTCCTGACAGTTCATAGTTACGTTAATATCTACTAGCACTCTCCTATAGTAATTAACTATTCATGATAGTTATAGCTCTTATATAGGCTCGGGCAAATAGCACTCTTTTGGTTTTGTACAGGACAATTCGGTATATTGTCAGCCTTATCATCAGAAAACTGGATAGTAATTCATATATGCCATACCTGATACTTTAATAATATTAATATTTTAGATAAATCTGTGAGATGATTTTCTGTTTTGGTATATTCCAGATTATGAATTTAATTAAAATACAACATGAGTAGATGGTATCTGTTTGCATTAATGTAATCGACAATGGTTTTTAATTATAATTCTTGTTTACCTAGTTCCCTAAGTGATCTAAACCTTAAAAACATGCATGCTCAGAGTTGAAAACAGGGGATGTATCTCTGTTTTAAATAAGAAAGTCACTATGCTATAGCAGTATAACCACTCTTTAAGATGCTATAATTGATTAAGTTAAATTCTCCGGTACAAGGTTAGTTTTTTTGAATTACTCTGGTCTTAATTGTTATGATCTCATAAAGATCACAGATAACATTTCTCCTCTCCATCTTTGTATATGAATCGATGACAGGATACAATTCATATATCTTCAATACAAAATTTATAATATATTAAGGATTGCGAAAAATGAATTACGGGACCAGTCCTGTCTGCCAACTCATATTATAATATTATATTATAAATTTGGTGGAATACAGACAGCTATGATCTTTAATATTGTTCTGTGTATAACTCCTGACCACAAGTTTTTGTAGATTTCAGTAACTCTATTACAGGTACTTGGAACAGAAATTGTTAAGGCATGGCCTTATTCAAGCATTTCCAGTAGCCAAAGGATCTGATCTAATTTTGATTTTAAACAAGATTTTAATGATTTCTTTAAGTAAAATAATATTATATTATTTAACTCTGCTATTGGAAGTTTTTTCTGTTTATGGTATAGTCTACAGGTTGGACATGTGGAATCCAGTCTGTTCACGAGAAATGGTGTAATGAAGATCAATGAAATCTAAAATATACTGAGATGCTCCTTTGTAAATCTGGGCCAAATATGAATAGCTAGATATTAATTTACAGTAGTAAAAGATATGCTACTCTGATCTGTATTTGGACCTTTGTCCTTTTCTAAATTTTATTCTTATTTTCTGGACTGAAAAGTCTCGGGCTAGACCAGAGATTTTCTTCTCTGTTCTTTCCTACCGGTGCCCGCACTGAACAGAGATGTATAGTTCTTTTAAATATTAATAAAATTCAATCGGCTACGGCCCATTATTCATCAAAAAAAAAGGTATATCTAGCCAATTACTTCCAAGGTAGCAGTTTAGCTTTTGGATCGGACACTTTTTTATTTGGCTGGTCACTTTTTTTTCTTTCTAAAGGCATCGCCTATTTTCCCTCTAGAGACATTGCCAAAACAGGATTTGCGGCGGTTTGAGGCCCCCATTTTGTTCTAGCTCATTAAATGTTGTTGCCTGAAGCTTTTGGCCATCTTTGACTACGGATCGACCGACTTCTTTTTTTAGGCAAGCGCACAGAGCCTTCTTCTATATTGTTGTTGGAGGGTGTGTTTTTACCACTGCTAGCGCATTAATAAAGTGTTTTTCCCTTACTAGGATTGGCCATTAGCTGAAATGCTAGAGGCCCAGCAAATTTGTGCTCAGCCATTTTGCTCGTTTACCTAGCCCACGTAAGTTGGGGTTTATTTTCACACGTTTTTTTTTCCTTCAAGACTTGGTGTATTGATCGGCTGACATTTTTCCTTGCTCTTTATATTACTTGGAACAACAACAATTTATTGGAGAATTTGCAGTACCTTGTGGTGGCAATAGATGTTCTTGGCTTCTAATGGTGATGATCATGTCTCCTCGTGGCTCATGGCATATCGATGAGTTGGTTTTTGGCATTGATATTTGTGGTTGGTGTTATTTTTGTGGTTGTGAGTATGGGGGGTGGCATGTGGAGTCACCATCGAACCCCGCCATCCCATCGGCCCTATCAATATCCCTCCACCAAGGGGGTCATTTTTTTCTTGCTTTGTTGAGCCGAGGTCATATGGGTGACCAAAACCTAGCCCCCAGGTGCTTAAGAGGGGTGGGCAATTTTTTTATCACCTTTAGGCTCAACTCAGCACTTTTTCTTCAAATGACCATAACTTGGGCATCTATTGTTGATTTTTGGCAAATGAGGACTAGTCGAAAAGGTGATTATGTGCACTATATAATGGTGCAGGTATTTTCTTCATTTTTTTGTCCTTATGGATCATTTGAGCATCTTTTTGTACGCATTTTATTTTGTAGACATATTAAGACATAGTGCCACATCTTATTCATGTGTTTTTGGAGATTTTGCACAAATGATGTGCCATATTATTTTACTCACACTATTATATAATAGTGTCATGGGGGGTTATGTAGTGCCTTGTTGTTTGCCAATCACAACTTTATAAAGTGAGTATCCCTCCAGAACAACAGAAGGATCTTTAGTATTATTGCCTCATGTGTGTAGTTTGGTGCACACCCTTTGTTGAATTTGCAGATACTCTATTTTGGTCACTTCAGATGTAGCAACATCTCCTTCATAAATTGCTTGGTGGCATGGTTTTAGTAGATCTATCATAGCTCTTCCTGGTCAACATTATGGGGGGTATTGTACTCTGCATGCTAATGCATCCTTGTTTTTGCTTAGAGTGAGTTGAGACACTCTTGCATTCCTGTTTTGTGGAGGCAACCTTCATTCTTTAATTGAGTTGATCATGGTTCTTTAGACTATTGTACTTGTATTTGCAACCTACAGTGGTTGAGTAGTGATGATGAGATCACTAATGCGACTTGGTTGAGTAGGGTCATTGGGGTCACTCATGTAGATTAATGTGCCATTTGTATTTTTGATTAACAGATGTTATTGACTTTGTTGCCATCTGATCATTGCTCAAGTAATGTCATTTGGGGCACTCATGCAGACTGTTGTCTTCTTGATCTTGATCATTATTTGTTTTAGAGGAGGTACTTCAAGTTACAACACCATTTCAATCTTGGTTTGATAGTTGTCTACAACTTCTTTGTGCTTTGGTGATGTTCATCATATTTTTCTTTTGGGACATCGTTTTTGAGGCTTCTCAATCCTTCATGTTCTCTCTTTTGGAGAAGAAATTCCTCCCGCGGGATTTTTCTCATTTTTCTTCATTTGTGAGAGATCTACATTTCATTGCATTGTAAGTTGTACATGGGTACCTAATATGGCAATATGGTCAGGACCCATAATGCATCTTATTGTACTCCCAAAGGGGGGGGGGGGGGGGGGGGGGGGGAAA
>MU223533.1:854957-879896 GCA_018584345.1 Thuja plicata | reverse complement strand
TGTATATATATACACATATATGTGTATATGCACACACATATATGTGTATATATACATGTGTGTATATACACATGTGTGTGTATATACACACATGTGTGTGTATATATGTGTATGTGTATACACACACACATGTGTGTATATACACACACATATGTGTACACATATGTGTGTATATATACACATGTGTGTATGTATACACACACATGAGTGTGTATATATACACACATATGTGTGTATATATACACATGTGTGTGTATACACACACATGAGTGTGTATATATACACACATGTGTGTGTATATATACACATGTGTGTGTATACACACACACACGTGTGTGTGTGTATGTGTATGTGTGCAAAAACAAAGTTCCAATTCCAATTCCAATTTTGTAGAACCAAACGCAGAATTTGCATCTTCTCAGTCATCTTCCAGGGGAACCAAACAGGACAGCCTAATTCTAGAATTCATTTTGAGAATAGCCCAATTGCCAGAATGGATTCAATTCCAGAATAGGCAATTCCAGCATGCACAAATTCCACGAAACAAATGGGCCCTAAGGACTATTTAAAAAAATTAAGTCATTGAGTGTTTTATGGATTACATAGTTTTTGATATTAATCAACAGCAAAAATTAGGGTGTTGACTCTTACAAGACCATTGTTTGAGGGCATACAGACACAGCACACTAAGGGCAAAGGGCAAGTCCCCATGTTGTCGCTTAGCTTATTTTTGCTAGTAGCAACTGCTCCACTTTTTGTGGAACAATTTGTGGAGCTAGTTGCCCCATGGATGGTAATGTTTGCTACTTATTTTTAAGCAACCTCTTAAATATTATTTTTAAATTAAATTTTTAGTCACACTTCTTGCAAATAAATTTGAACCTTTTCTTGGGATTAAAATTTTGCATGGGAATACTCCAGCTACTTAAATTTAAGCAGAAATTGTACTTAAGAAGCCTATACCCATGAAAGGTAGCATCACAATACATAGTAGTACCAATCATAAGAGAACAGACTAAAAACCTATCTAGAATACTACTAGTACAGTCAAAGTTGTAGCACAACAAACAAAACTTCAAAAAGCCACACGAGCTAAAAGCAACAATATATAGGAAAGCCCCAGAGGGGTAAAGGGGTCATATCTCTGTTAAACCTTGTGTGAGGATTTAATATCGCAACCGGATTGATGTAGTACATGAGACCAATCGTTGGAGAGGAATTTGAACAAATCCTTAGAATTTTCTTCCTCATGTTCATCGTCCCCGAGAATCTTGTGTTGCATAAAGGAGATAAAGGTCAAGTCAAGTTGTGCATCACAGGAAGACTGAATCTAGAAATGCTTTTAAGTTTTCTTTCCACCTAGCTCACTCTATTTTTAAGACTATCCACCTCACTCTATAAGCTTGCCAAATCTGAGGTCGAAGACACATCAAAGCTAGACAGAATAGGGTTCTCCTTAGTTGGCGGCATGTCAGTACCAAGATCAGCAAGTCCCTCCTTCTCTTTATCAAAAGTATGGGTCGAGCTATTGGAGGTAGATTTATTCGAGCTACCACTATCATCAGTCTCCAAATTATCATCCTTTGTGTTCTTTTTTTTTTCAGTCCCCTTGTTATCTGCATGATTCCTTTGCTTTATGTCTTCCTCTGAATCATAGTCAACAAGTAGTTTTTTTCCTTTTTTAGCATTTCTATTTGCCAGTCTATTGGATCTTCGAGGGGTGCTATGCTCCTCCTCCACCTCCTCATCATTATCATTGTTACATAGTTAAATACATTACAAAATTTCATATTGCAATTATTTTGGAGCTTGTAAACGTGATCTTAAATATGATGAAGTTGTATTGTTGCCAAAACATTTTTCTTGCCTAAGTCTGAAAGCTAATGAACACAAAAAAGCAACCTGTAAAAGTATATTTGAGTAAAGCATTAAATATCAATTTCCTAGAAATGATTGCTTGATAACATAGCAGAACATCTAGATTTCCAAATTTATATCTTAAAATAACTTGTCTAACTAAATCAACAATGATATCATCGTGTAAACCAAGGTCGAGAAGAGCCTCTTTCCAATTCATCTAGTTGAATAGCATTCCTTTGCTTTTTAATAAAGGAGTAATCCCAAAACATAGGCTTCATATTTTCAATGCATGAACAAAAAAGGGCAATTAGTTGGTTTGAACTTTGATGAATTTTAATATATCTCCAATAGGTAACTTGTGATGTAGAACTTTCCATGCCAACAATTGGGTGTCCACATTCTGGATTTTCCATATTTGTGCACTCATAAGAAGAATTTTTTAGGTAGTGAATGTTTGAAAAGTTTGAGTTTGATATTTTGAAAAATGGATGTACACTTGATTTATTTTAAAGTATATATTCAAATTATAAGTCATATAAGTTGCTTAATCAAGCCACATATATGTCACTAGGGAATCTAACTAAAATTGTCTATAATATTGTTGTGTATAGTTCTTGTTTTAATTGTAAGTTTTGTCTTTGAGTTTAAAATAATGAAATTTGAAATTATATTGTCATATAATTATGTCAAGAGGAGTATCTATAATGACAGTTAGGGCAGATTGTAATGATATGAACTGTATTAAAAAAAACTTAAATTATTTTATACTTATTAACATGTCAATTTATTAATTTTTAATAACAAGCATATTATTAATGAATTTTTTTGAAATAAACTGATTGTTAATGTAACTCTTCAAAATATATAATATAAAAAATAAAATAGTTAAGTAAACGATAAAATAAATGATTCTTTTGTTTTTCCTTATCTATTGACTAATTTGTTAAATAAATATTAATATGATATCCATACACAAAATAAAATAAGGTTGTGTTACAATGTAGTTCTTGTCAAATGTTGGTATAATTGTTTTGATCTTTGGAAAGATTACAAGAGTATTAACCCACTCAAATTGTAGTTTGGTATTCGATTATTGAGCATTTTCTAAATCAAGAATGTTGATATAGATTAATTAAGTCAATAAAGACAACTTTTGAATCATGTGTTTTGATATATATATAACAACATAGTTTTATTGAGTGCGGTAGATGAATGACAATAACAACATAGTTTTCTTGGAGTGCGGTAGATGAATGACAATTAACATTGGTAATTGATAATAATTAAGATTTAAAAATAAAATAAGTATATTTAATTATATATATACTCTTTAATTGCAATGCCTTGCCAAGGAACCTTGAGGATATGAGATAAAAATGCATAAGTAAAAAAGAATTTTTTATAAGGATTAAGTTAAACAGGTGCAATGCATAGTCCATTGCCCCAAACCTCAAACTTACAACACCTTTTTGACATGTGACAACATGCAAGTGGAAGACTTTAACTACAAAACATCTACCAAGCATAAGGGAAGACTTAATGAATCTTATGCAAGGTCTATAAAGTGATTTGACACACACAAGATACCTAGAGAAGTAATGAGATTCTACTTGACAAATTAGGGCTTCTCTCAAGACCGAGATGCTATAAATGGCCTTTGGAGAGCAACAACTTGCAAACACATGTCATTGACAGAACTCAAACTCACTTGAAACACATTTAGGATGCCTAAAAGGTTCTCTATACTTTCCAAGACCCAACATGTATTTTGGTAAGGTCAAACTACCCCTTTAGAGCCCCAAAAATCCTACCTGACTCAACCTCAACACATGTGCTCCTAATGGACCTGTATGTTAAGCAAGGACACTACCATACCTAGATGATACTATAATGGTATGTCACAGTCCTCTGATGTAGAATTGTCCATTCTAGATGTTAATGTCCCTAGTAACCTAATCTCATATTGTCATCCTTCATTCCACATTGGTGCCCGGTTCAGTGAGAAAACTAAGGCTAACGTAAGGTCCCATAGACACCATAGATTTGTTTGGATAGACAAAAGATCCTAGCATAGATTGAGGAAGATAATAAGTCTAGAAATAAATAGTGGTCTAAATAGGCAAACTACTCCCTTGGATACTAGGTGCCATCAACATGCACAAGGAGAGGATGTGGAGGGAGACAAACATCGTTTCCACGCTCCAATATCCTTTCCTAAGCTAGTATACACAAAGAGCCAAGAATTATATTGCTTAGACTCTTTATAAGACTAAACAAGATACTTTTTAAGTGCCCCAAATGAGCTCAAATCCACTCAAATCCTTACAAGATAATAGGCCATGTCATGAGGGGATTAATACACGAGATGTTTGAATACAACATTAAGTTCCTTTTTAGCCCAATTGAAATATTCATATAGTTGCTACCATCTTACAACATTGAAATGTAAGAAAGTATGCATGTGAGAATCTTGCCCAGTGGCAACACCAGCACATGTAAAATTATGCGAACTCAATTTCATTACCATTCAATTATATCATTCTCCATAAAGAGTATTTAACATATGTCTATCATCATTACCTTGCTTTGAAACAATGTGCATAAGTTATAATCCCTCTATTAGGTTAACAATTTATACTTTCGATAATAAGCATGGAAGGAGGAGGAGGATGAGGAGGACAAGGAGGAGTAGGGAGCGGGAGGAGCCCAATTTGAAATTTAGATTTGAATTTGGGCGGGAATGGTGTTGCAGGGGCAGAAGCAGGTCCTTCTGATGTGTGCAGGATTCCTAGTGAGACTGAGGGAAATGAGGAGCAAGGTGAGGATCCCAATATTAGTCTGGCACTTGGGGACTCGAGTGTGGGCCCAAAAATTATGATTCTTTGGTTCCTCGATAGGTTGGTGCAAAAATGTGGTCTTCCCTTTTCGGTGTTAAACTCAAGCGTAAGTCAACATTACCGCCTGTTAAGAACATTTTGAATTCGGCTCAAGGTAGTTTTTCCATTGTTGTCCCAGACCAGATCATAGACTCCAATATTGCTAGGATGGAAAACTCTCTTGTGGGCAGATTTTTGGGTGTCAAGCTGAACATTGAGGTGGTTCGTGCTTATGTTAAGAGGAAATGGTTTTTAAAAGGACAAGTTGATGTGGTAGCCATGACTAAGGGTTGTCTTTCCTTTTTATTTTCCTATGAAGAGGACCGCAGGAATATTTTATGTAATGGGCCTTGGATGATAGGCAAAAACACTTTGATTCTCCAAAAATGGCATCGTAACCTCATTTTTTAGGATGAGCCGGTGGTCCAGGCCCTAGTATGGATTAAACTTCCAGGATTTCCTATGGAGTATTGGGTGGAGGATGTTTTCGCAAGGATTGCTGGATCCTTTGGTGAGTTGTTATTTATTGACCTTGTTATGACTTTTAGGAGAAGATTAACTTATGCATGAATTTGTGTTAGGGTGATTCAGGATGTCAATATGCTTGAGTCTATCACTATTCAATATAAGTTGGGTTCCTGGGAGTAGAAGATTGAATGTGAATTGATTCCTTTTGCTTGCTTCCATTGCAAGAAAGTTGGTCATTGGGCGAAGAAATGCTTGAGTAAGGTTGTTCAAAGGAAGCTGAAGAAGTGGGACTCTATTGGGAAACAATAGGAGTGGGGGTTAGATTCTTCCAGGAGATCTCTTACTACAGAGGTTGGTTGTGACTCTAAGAATTTGGATCCTCTAGAAAATAAAGAGAATAACACTAATATTAAGGGAGGAAATGAGGATAGCAATGCCTCCTTGCAAGGTTTGTGTGGGGAAATGAGGAATGGGTGTTTGGAGGAAACACATGGGAAAACGTAAGTACCCATGAGTTGATAGTTAGAGACACCTTTGATGAGGAGGAGGAGATTAATAGAAAGGAGGCTTTTAGTTTGAAGGACATCTCGGGATTGAGTTTGGCGAAGGATGTGGTGTCATGTATGCCTAAGAAGATCAAGGCACTTGGATCATCTCTGTAGCAAGATAGCATGATGGATGCTAGTGAGTTTTAGGATGCTCAACAATGCATAGTTTTGGGCCAAGGTCCATCAGATTTATCACAGAGCTCTCCAGAGGTGGTGAGGCGTACTTTTTCTAATATCCAAATTCTGAAATGGAGAGATGTTGAAGTGATTAATCAGGTTTTATGGGGGCAAGATGATGGATCTCTAGCCTCCGAGGATGCTATAAAATCTAAGAATAATAAGAAAAAGAATAATTTTCCTACCATAAACACAAGGAGTACTAAAAATGGGTATGTGGGAGGGGTACAACCTTCCCCGGGAAGACCATTTAATCAAAGAAATAGAGCCATGGAGGCCAACAAGAATATAGTGGATGGAAGCCAAAAGACCATCCTAGAGACGGGCTCCTTTATTAAGGTATGAAGATAATTTCTTGGAATATTAGGGGATTAAATAATCCTCATAAGCAAGATTTGGTTAGGAATATGATTAGAGATAATAAGCATGATATTTTTTTGATTCAAGAGACTAAAATACCTAAAGAGAAAGTTAAAAGTTAAAAGTTTTTTAGAAATGGTAAAATTTGTGGGGGTGATTCTAAGGGGGCTTCAGGGGGTATTACTACCCTTTGGAACTATGATAATATTAAAGGTAATGTTATCTATTAGGGAAACAATTTGGCCTGTATCTGATTTAGTCACTATGAGGATGGAACTTCTTGGGTGCTTACCAACATCTATGCTCCTAATACCAAAGTTGGGAGAAAGGCTTTTTGGAACAACTTATTTCAACTTTGATTCTGAAGTATGAATTATCATGGGATATTTTAATACGCCCTTGAAATAAAATGAAAAAATGGGGGGAAGTCAATCGAACATAGATAGTAAAATGGATTTGACAAACTTCATTGATGAACATGCCCTCCATGATGTTGAAATGTAGGGAACTAATTATACCTGGACTAATAGAAGAAGTGGAAAGGATTTGATTCATGTTAGACTTGACAAAGCTTTGGTTAGTAATGATTTTTTTTACATTATTTTTGCTCTTTATCTACCCATGTGAGGGCCAGATCTGATCACAACTCCATTACTTTATTGGTTGATCACATATCTATGAAAAGAAATTTCCCTTTTAGGTTTGAGAAGATGTGGACTTTGCATCCACAACTGGGTCATAAAATAGAGGAATGGTGGAAGATTAGGATTGAAGGGACATCTATGTTCATTCTTGCTAAAAAACTGAAGCAGTTAAAGGAAAATATTAAAGGATGGAATAAGGATACTTTTGGTAATATATTTTCCTCTAAAACTCAAATTAGTATGGAATTAATGGATATTCATGATACTATACAATTGGAAGGGTAATATATAGAGAAAAGGAAAATGATAAGTTAGTGGAGTGTCATGATATTATCTCTAAAGAGGAGACTTTCTGGAGGCAGAGATCTCAGAAGGTCTATTTGAAAGAAGGGGACAAGAATTCTATATACTTTTTCATGATTGCTCTTAAGCTTAGGACGACGAATAGAATTTATAAGCTAGTTATTAATGGAACTAGTTCTGAAGATGAAGATTCTATCAGGATGGAGGCTAAAAGCTTTTTCTAGGATTTACTCAAATAGGACCAAAATTTGGATAAGGAAGCTCAAAGGGATTTCTTGGATTGTATTCCCTCTATCCTGAATGAGCATCAGAATTCCCTTCTCATTGTTATCCCCTCTAATGATGAAATCAAAAGGGTTGTCTTTTCCTTTGAAGGTGACAAATCCCCTAGCCCAGATGGATTTCATATGTTTTTCTTCCAGATGCTTTGGCATGTCGTTGAGAAGGATGTCACTAATGTTGTGAAGGAATTTTTCAGGTCCAGGAAACTTTTGAAAGAGATAAATGGAACTTTCATTACTCTCATCCCTAAGAAAAAAGGGGCTGATAAGATGGAATAGTTTAGATAGATAACTTTATGCAACTCAACCTATAAGATAATATCAAAAGTGTTGACTAAAAGGATTCTTTCTTTTTTGCCTTCTCTAATTTCTTGGCAGCATAATGGGTTTGTCCCTGGTAGGCAGATTCTTGACTCCATTATTTTTGTCCATGAAAATGTTCATTCTCTCGTCATGTCCAAAAAGGAGGGATTTATTCTAAAGTTGGATTTATCCAAAGCTTATGACATGGTGGACTGGGATTTTTCTGAAAAACTACTTCAAGCCTTTGGTTTTAGTTATAAAAGTATGGAACTTATTCTTCAACTAATCTCCTTGGCCACTTTTTCTGTCTTGGTTAATGGATCTCCTACCCATTTTTTTAAAATCCTCTGGGGGATTGAGGTAGGGTGATCCCTTATCTCCTATCCTCTTTGTTATCATGGTTGAATGCCTGGAAGATACATTGAGAAGATGGTCCAGAAATGTAAGTTTAAGGGTCTGTATCCTTCTTCGGCGAACCAGGTTTGTTCTCACCAGCAATTTGTTGATGACTTTGTTGTAACGGGGGAAGCCTCTGTAAGAAATACTAAAAACATTAAGAAGGCCTTGGACAACTAGGAGATAGCTTCTGGATAGCTTATTAATTGGGGGAAAAGTTTGGTGTTCTTTTTCAATGTCCCTAAACAAAGAAAATTGAAAATTACGAAGATATTGGGATGTGAGATGGAGTCTTTACCTGGAACCTATTTAGGTCTCCCCCTTTGTTTAGAGCCTCTTGATTCTTTTTGGAGCTCTTTGGTGGATAGATTTCATAGCAAAGTGGCAGGACGGAAGGGTAATTTGTTAAGTCGGGCTGGTAAGATTTAGGTTTTGAGGTATCCTCTTTATTCCCTCAACATCTTCAAAATTCCCAAAAAGTATGGTGAGGCTATTGAAAAAATTCAAAAAACTTTTTGTGGATAGGGTTGGAAAAGAATAAAATGATGGCCCTTATTGTCTGGGAGAAGGTTTGTAGACCGGTAAGAAAAGGGGGATTAGGATTGTGAAGAATTAGAAGTCTAAATGACCATCTCCTTGCTAAACTTATTTGGAGATTTTACAACTCTAAGGGAGAATGGACTACTATATGGAAGAATAAGTACAATGAGGAGTGCCCTTCTGTGCAAAGTTTTCTTAGTTATGATGCCTTCCCTAGAGGGTCCTTTATCTGGAAAAATGTCTTGAGAAATAAAGAGTTTATAAGGAAGGGAGTCAAATGGAAAGTTGGGTATGTCGGGAATGTCCATTTTTTGGATGAAGAATGGCTCATGGATCATCCCTTAAAGGAGAGTCCTGAGTGGAATATTTTTATGGACCAATTTAAATTGAGGGTTGGTCTCAAAGTGGCAAACTATTGGGAGCGTGATCACTGGATTGATTTATCTGTTATAAATCAGTCCCTCGGCAATCTTAATAAAATCTTGAATTTTGTTACTTTAATTGAGGAAGAGGAAAATCTTATCTAGAATTATAATACTAATGGAAAATTTTCTATCTCTTCTATGTACCATCAAGACTATGAGAATCATATTATGCCTTGTTGGGCCAATGCTTGGATTAAGGGCCTTACTCCTAAGGTCAATGTTTTATTTTGGATTATGTTCCAAAAAAAGATCCTAACTATTGATAACTTGAGAAGAAGGGGAATTAAAATGGATAATGTGTGTTATATTTGCAAACAAGATGAGGATTATGTTAACCATATGTTCATTCATTGTCATTATGTGTACAAAATATGGGAAAAATGCTTAAAGCTTCTAAATATGGATTGGATCTTCCCAGAGGACTTGTAGAGCATTTTTACCTCTTGGGTGTCACCTTCAAAGAATGATACGGTGGCTTCTGTCTAAAAACTCATATTACCTTACATTTGTTGGGGTGTTTGGAAAGAAAGAAATGATAGAGTTTTTAGAAATAAGGCTTCGAATGAAAAGGTGGTTTTTCGTAAGATCAAAAGAGTTATGCTGGAGAATATTTATTTGAAGGGTGATTTGATTGAACCTTTAGAGGATGGGGATATTTCTCTCTTTGAGAACTGTAATATTAAAGGGAATATGAATTATTGTAAGAAGGAGTTGTTGAGGAATGAAGCGAGATGGGATTGTCCTCCCCATGGCTAGATGAAAGTTAACTTTGATGGGGCTTCTAAAGGGATTCCAAGAGTGGTTAGTTGTGGAGTTCTTATCAGAGATGAGAATGGTCTTTGTAAAGGGGTGAGAGTGATACCTATTGGTTTTCAATCCAATCATGTTATAGAGACTAATGTTTCTCTCCATGGTTTGATTTTGGCTTAGGAGAAGGGGTGCAAAAAAATATGGTTTGAAGGTGATTCTTTGAACATTATAAAATGTTTAAATAGTGATTCTACCCCTGCATGGACTATATATTATATTATGCATAAGGCTAATAACCTTATCAAGTCTTTTGAGGAATGTGTCATCACGCATAACTATAGAGAGACTAATGGTGTTGCTGAATGGGCTGCAAACGTGGCTTGTAAGGTGGGTTTGATGATGAAATGGGATGATGTTGATGATTTGCCTTTCGAGGTGCAATCATTAATTGATAATGACCCCTCACAGAGCAGGTAAAAGGAGTTTTAAATTACCTTTTTGATGAATAGTTTTTTTATTGCAAAGTGATGTTTCATAATTCATTTTTTGGTGTGAAGGACTATTATGTGAATTGTCTCTTTATTTCGCACGGATTTTGGGTATTGTATGAGAAGTGTTGTTTAGATTGGAGAACAAGGCTTCTCAGAGATAGTGTGAAGGAGAACTAGATTAGTAAAATGGGTGGTAGTAAGAAAAGGTTTGAACCTGTGAATTGCAAGGAATGGAAACAAAATAAGGAGGTTTGGGGGATTCAAAAAAAAGGTGGTGTTGCAGGTTTCATGGAGAGGTTGCATGGAAGAAACCCAATAGTGTCTAAGAATTTCTTCAAAACTTGGAAGAATGACAAGGTGTTAGTGGGTAACTAATATATGGAGGTTACGAAGGAGATCATTTTTGAAGCTACAAGTATGAGTATGAAGGGGCTAAAATTCTACAGAGATAGGAGTATTTTGGATAAGGCTCCAAAGAGGTTCCCTGATAAGAAGATGGAAAGAAAGAGGTTGGTTAAGGCAGACACTTCCTGCCACAACCCGGAGTGTATATCTCAACCTTGGAGGTTTGTCTTATATGTTGTTATTAACTACATTACGCTTGATGGTAGATTTACCATAGCTTATGGCCACCATTTCATGTTGCTCAACCATTTTAGACATGAAGAGAAAGTTAGTTTCCCTTTCTATCTGTTGAGCTCTTTGGATTTTACTATTAAAAGCATTCAGAAGGACCCTCAAGGGGATCACACTTCGCTCCAGGGATTAATGCTTCTGGTGTTCGATCTCCTAAAAACTAAAAAGGTGAAAAAATCCTTCCTTAAGGGTAGAGTCAGGGATGAAGATGAGACTAAAGGGGATGAGGATGATGAGATGAACGATGAAGATACTGAAGATGAAGAGGAGGAGATTTATGAGGTGAAAAATACTAAAAAGATTAAATTTAAGGGGTCTCCTTCCAAGAAAAAGTAGGGCAAGAATGTTGCGAAAGATTTTGCAGCGGATAAGGATACTGAAGAGGATGGTTGTGAGGAAGCAGGGGAGAATGATGGTGGCAAAAGGAAAAGAGGGGATTTTAGTGGAAGCAGTAAAAAGACTAAGAATATTAAAAGACCCCATAAGAAGAATATTTCCATTTCTTCTAAGGAGGAAGAAGACTATGAGAATATGAAGAGAAATGAGGAAAATATTGGTGAGGGGATTGGGGAATATGAGCATTTGGATGAGGATTTAGGTAATTCAGGTGAGGACCAGAACACTCTGCAGAGGGAGAAGGAAAAATTGCAAGTAGCCAACCAGATTGCAGATGATATTGTGGGAGGAATTGACAAAGATGGTCTTGGGACTAAGGTGACTTCTAATAAGGAGAATGACAAGGAGAAAAGTGGGGATAACACTGTGAGTAAGGGTAAAAATTGCCTTGTGGATTTTACTTGCACCCTGGGCAAGCTGATGGATGATGTCGACATGGTAAAAGACCAAATGCATACAGTGGTGTGCGATATCAACCTCCTCAAGATGATGAGCACTGGAGAAAAACTAGTTGTTGAGTGCCTTGAGGAAATGAGGGATGTGGTCAGTAATGCAGATGCTTATGCTGCCTTGGTTGATAAGGTTTTTAATCTGGAAAAAAACCTGAAAGAGCTTGAGGCCAGGGTTATTGAAGGGGACTTTGAGGGTAGGCTTGTCACTTTGCATAACATAATGGATAAATTAGAAGATACTTTGAGGAAAATTGGGGAGCAGAGCTTGTGCAGCCTCAAAGCCTATACTGGTCATGCCAAGATCTTGGTCGATAAGATAGAGCAGACTAAAGTAGAGAAGGAGGTGAAGAATCTTAAGGAGGCTATGGAACCTGGTAAGCACACTCAAGCGAGCACTAGGAAGATTGAAACCAACAAAGATAAGGAGTTGGAAAAAGTGAAGGATTCTACTGATCAGATGCAGATAATGGTGGTCCAGGCTAAGGACCTTATGAAATGTATTTAGTTGTCTTTTTCTACTATCCTATCTTTTTATTGTGTTGTCTTGTTATGTTTCTTTAGATGTAGCCTTTTGTATTTTGGTAGTTGTTGTATGTTTCTTTCATGCTTTTGTTCCTGGGTGCTTTGGCACAAGCTCTATTATGTTTTTAATGGTTTTTCTTTAAGCTCTTTGTAAAAGGTTTCGGGTCCTTCAAAAACCTATTTTTAATTAATCAAAACAATGTGCATAAGTTTACAATATATAAATTGGAGAATTTGAAGGTATGAGTGTGAGTGTGTGTGTGTGTGTGTGTGTGTGTGTGTGTGAGAGAGAGAGAGAGAGAGAGAGAGAGAGAGAGAGAGAGAGAGAGAGAGAGAGAGAGAGAGAGAGAGAGAGAGAGAGAAAANGAGAGAGAGAGAGAGAGAGAGAGAGAGAGAGAGAGAGAGAGAGAGAGAGAGATCAACGACTAAGATTTAAAATGAGGAATTTACACAACCAACCGACAATCAATTGTTCATCTCATGTGAATTAATTTTGAAAAAATAGCACACAATATTGTAAGTTGGCGGTAAATAAATAAAGGATTTTTTTTTCCATCATTGATCACAATTACATTTTTTGAAGCAAAGCAAGGACTAGTTGTTGTAATCACCTAAAAATGGTCAAGAGGAATCAAATTAGTAAATATCGACAATTCGATCAAATTAAATCAAAGAAAACTTTAATCCTAACCGTGTGATTAAATCTAACCAATTTAATTATATAGTTAATCAAATAGCCTTAATCAATTAATATCCTAGCCTTTTATTAAATAAATATCAAAATTCCACATGACTAGAGAAATTAATTACTTTGATTTAATTAAATCCTAAATATTCTCTCAACATGTCACTAAGTCAACACCTTGGCCAATGGGAGAAGAGTGCAAGGATCAATCACATGGCTTTGTAATCTTAACCATCCATTTCAAATTGGGAGAATCTTGACCATTCAATTCAAATCAAGTCATTTCCCTCCATTAGAAATCTATATAACCAACTGAGTTTAATTCATTTATCATCTAGATCAATTGCATAAGGAGGTTATGGAAAATTGAGTTTTGAATTACATTTTGAGAGAACTGCCTCATATTCATAGCTTAATTTCATCATCTAGATCATTGTCACACGAGCATTCAATCATGTAGATCATTATCCCAACCTTTAGATCAGTTTTCATAGCATAATTCATCTAGTTTTGCATCAAGTAGGATCAATTACATATCAATTTCATTATTAATCATGTCAATTCTATCCAATTTTCATAACTAGGTACATTTTCACTATAGAATCTTCCATTTTATGATTGTCCATTCAGTTAGATTAATATGCATTCTGAGAGCAACTAAATAATCTAACGAATCTTCATAATTAGGAAGCAATAGGTCAAATTTGATGAGTTTCATGTTGATTTTGATTGAGATTTGATTTTGTTAACTCATTGAGCTAATGACCTATTGAAGTGTTGCGAATTTAGACAGGTACAATATTTCACACACACAGCTGCAAGCAAAGGCATTCTTAGGATTTGTTAAGGATTCACAAGTGATTTGGAAGAAGCAGTAACCTCAAATTTCTCCTCTCTGGGTTTGTGAAGTAAAATAGGAGATTTAGGGATTTTCTGTGATAATCGTAGAATTTCAATTTACTGTCATAGTTTCTAGAAGACTTAGGATTTTTCAATATGAGTGGAGACAAACTAACAAAATTTGGTCTTAGCCAAAAATAAAAAGGTAGGGATCTGCACCAAGATTTCTTAGAATTTCTCTCAGGGTCCTCCTCGACCCAATCTACAAATAAATTTACATGGGTAGATAATTGTTATGGTTGTATGGGTCTTATTACACCTTCATATTGTTGGAAATTATTTACTTTCTTCTATCAAAACAAGGTAAAGCCATCTCTTGTTCGCAACCAATGAAACCTCAATTTGGTTAAGTTGATAGTAACTAACGCTTTTATGGATGTGGAGTTTCTAAGAGCCCTAGCTGAGGCATATTGCCCTACACCTAGGACCATTAGGAGAGGGGATGGGAAATATCTATTCACAATTGATAGAAAGAGCATTTTAGAAGTTTTCATGATATTAGGTGCCACATGTACTGACATTAATTTGAGGAAATAAGCATAAGTCTACAAAATTCACAAGGCCGCTCTTAGAATGTTGGAAGCACCTAGGTATATACCTAAAGGATATTAGAATAAATTGAACCCACTCATTGATGATGAAGAGGAGCCACTTGAAATTGATACATTTGAATTCTACTTTAGATATACATATCATGCTTTATGTCAAGTTTTAGGGTTTAATGTTGAGAAAAGAATGCTTGTTGGACGAGTGTGCATAATTATGACCATTTAGAGCCCAGAAGTAAACATGGAATGTGATTTTGTAGGCTACTTGGTTACAACCTTACATGATGTTTTGCTAAAGATACATAATAGCCCAGGTGTTATTGATTTCAACTATTATTCTTTATTGTGTCACTTGATTTATTATTTTAATTTAGAGCATGTATATAGAAGATGGAGATTGCACAAAACTAATGACAATGGAAATAGGGCCCCCATACAGTGTTGGACCCAAATGTGAGACATAAATTCTTTGAGGCCCAGTTTTGTTCATTTTGAAAATTTGTTTGTTCATCCAATTCTCTAGCTTTTACGAAAGGAGTTTCATAGATTACTAGTGTTGGTGAAAATTTTGCTAAGGCCAAAGGTAGAGATTCTTAATCAATAGTTTGATCATTATTAGGGAGATTGGTTTTACTATGACGAGGCCACTATTATCAGAATTTATGATTGTCCTCAACCTCCTCATGTACTGCCAATCTTTGTTCCAGAAAGAATTGGTTTCGTGGAATTCTTTGGGTGGATGTTCACGAGAAAGAAGGAATACTTAACAAACAAGAAAAGAGACACATTTTTACCTAAACTAATTTATATTTATGAGTTTGCTTTAGGTCGTAGGTCAATTGAATCCATAAACAATTTTCTCAAGCAATATAAATTAGAAATTGGTCCTAATAGGTTCTTTAACCCAAAAGGTTTATGGTTCTTGTGTGGAAAAGATTGTTGAACAAAAATATGTGAACCCATGTGAGCCTTTGTATGATGAATATGTCATCATGATTTGGTCTTCTAAGGCAGATGCTCATGCTATTAAACAAAAATGGAGAAACCTCATGAGGGAAGAGAAATTGAAAATGGATCTTTATCCTAATTTCCCTAGCTTCTTTCATAACTTGGTACTATTGCAAACAATTCAATCAATTATGCAAATTTATGATAATTTGTATAGAAATATCTCATATGTAGAGAGGAGGCCATCACCTCCACCTCCTTCGCAACAAAAAAAACTGAATGGAAATGTGATCAAATAGAAGAATGAAGATACTATGTCGGCGAATGGGGCCAATCCCACTCATGAGCCTAAAATGAAAAGGCAGAAAATTGATCCCCATGTGGCCTACTTTTTCCAAGATAAAGTTGTTTAGAGTGGTGGTAGAGATGATGAGGAGGTAGACCAACCCACCAAGAGACGACAATAATAGTTGAATAAGGATCCTAAAGATATGATGGAGATTTACAAGGAGGTTCCCCTCAATAAATTCCATAATGAAAGACTAATTGAGGTCAAACAATTCCTTGAAGATTAAGAATTTGTGCAATCAAAGGAATTCAAGAGTTTATTATTAAGGATCAAGGGTAGAGAATTTCATAAGAAATTGGAACAAGAAGGACACGGAGATGAAGCTGAGAAACAAAATAAGGTTTCTTTTCTTCCATTCAAAACTTTGATCTTGATAAAATTAATTTATCAATTGAAGATGTAAGGAAATTAGTAATGGAAAGTGGAATGCTCCTTCTTCTAGGCTGGGATTTATGATCTTGTTTCATTCTTGACCAGGTTGGGAATAAAAATAGGCCCAGTGTTTAGATCAGAATTTGAAGTTGGATAGTTCTTATTTGGACTAGGATTTAACCCAAAATCTCAAACTTTGGTTATCTATGCATCAACCCCTTCCACTCAAAAACCTTAGATGATTGAAATCGGAGAAGAGAGAAGAGGCAATGCCATAATAAAAATGGTGAAAAATACTTATGCAATAGAGGAATCCAACATGGTATCTCATGTGGCCATGTCATCCCAGGTGATTTCTATAAAAGGGGAAAAAAAATTCAGGAAATTGTAGGAAGATCATGTTATGCTATCTAGAAAAAGAAAAGGAATTATACGTAGATAACACATTCTTGAAGGGCCAATTGGAACAACACACCATGATGCTTCCCCCTTCTACATAAACAAAGCAATTTACAGATGATGTCCTGGTTCAATTTACACAAGAGGAAACCATTATTCCTAAAGAGGCTATGAAGCAATTGAATGAGAATGTAGGTAGGATTGAAGAACTAGAACTGGATTGAAGGAAGCTAAGCATCAATTCTAAGGAAATGTGTTGACACCATCATGCAAGTTCTTGGCCACAAGGTTGGTAAGTTGAAGTTAAAACTTGATGTAGTTCATGAAGGTTACATTTATTTGTTTCAATCAGAGTAGTTATGCTCTAGTTTCAGTTTTTTTTTAAGCCCTTATACAAAAGGTAGAATCCTAGGATAAGTTTGATGGAAAATTTAGAAACCATTTCTCAGTTCATGGATCTTTTACGCATTGTCTTGGAAATTAAAGATAAAATTGAAAATTTTGTATTATTGTTTCCCTTCTTTGAAGGGGACTAACAATTGGTTAGGGAAAATATCCAGACACAGTTGAACTTGGAGCATCCACTAATTCCTAACATCATGGATAAGGATAAAAACTTGAAGAGCTTGGATAAATGGATTAATGAGTTTAATATGATTGTTCTCGTAGTAAAAACTCTAATTATTTATAATGGGGAAATTGAAATTTATCAAATCAAAAACATAATTGATAAGATGCTTGGGGTTTGAAATTAGTTATTTAAAGTTCATATCAGATGCCTAGGTAGTTATAGATGGTAGATGGAGGGAGGCAACTGGCCAGATAGAACAAGTGCAGAACTTTGAGTGACCAAATGAATTAGAGATTATTGAATGGGAACAATAGTTTTTGAATAATAAGAGTTAGTAAAATAATGTGGCCTCATGGTTTTAAAATTTTGGTCTTTTTTTGGAGTTAGTTTTACCTATGATGACAAGGTCATTAAAATACTTTAGAATGGTTGATCAATTATTTACATGGAACACCTTGCCTAACTTAGTTATGCTCAAAGTGTACCACATGGTTAGGAATGAAGCTATGAAGTGATATGAAGATGACAAGATGTGACTAGTGCCCTTGTTCATTCCCAACTACTTTTTTGTTTAGGTTTTACATGTAGGTGGCAGAGGACACATAATCAGGTCTTCAAATCCTTTTATTCAATAGATGAAGGATCAAAAATTATATTTATTAAAAGCATTTAGGATTAATAAATCTTGCAGGCATCTTTGTCTTGCTGAAGATTAGTTAGGATAGGAAAAGAATCTTTATTGTTATGATTTGGTCTTGTGAATGATCTAAATATTGTATGCATCCTTTGTTCTATAAAAAGGATATCAGGATCATATTTTGCTTCTTTTGAAAGTGTTATTTATTGAGAGCATAATAGAATAGTGTCAAGTTTATAAGGTTTATAGTTAAATTAATTTAAGTTGTATGGATTTCTTGATACAATGATAAGCCTGAAATAAAAGGATATTAAATGTCTCAATATTGTCTCCAATTTGTATTCAAACATTTATACGAGGTCAATATAAAGTATATATGAGTTCATTTGTCCATCATTTGTGGATTTGTGTCAAATTCTTTTAGCTTTCTTTCAAGAAAAGGATTAAATGGTTGAACTAATTAATAGTAAATGTGGGAATGAAATTTGGATTTAATAATAAGAATGTATTAAAATTAAGTTTTAACATACTAAAAAATAATGTAATATAGTCAATAAATGATGGTGCATCGGGTAGAAGAGAAGAGGCGCGAGGCTTGGATGAATGGAGGACAACAGGAAGAGAAACAAGGTAGGTTTCAAGCTAGTAGATTCAATAATGGTAGTGAGAAGCATAAAGGAATGGATGGCTTCACATCATGGGATGAGTGCCAGAGGCTGAAAAAATAGGGTGATGAAATCTAGAGGGAAGTCCTATGAACGAATCCAAAGATAGAATTAACAATGGATGGAAATCTTATGGTAACCTCATGAATCTATATCCTTGTCTTCACCTGCAATGGGTCTTTGAAAATGGAAGATGGGTTGACAAATCCTAGGGAATTCAACATAGGAAGCAACTACCACCATAGACAAGGAATCCATGACACTTGAAACTGCCAACACAATATTAGAATCACTTCAAAAAGAGGAGAAATAACCATGTATTTAGAAAATTGAGAATTCCAAAGGAAAACTACAATAGGTATGGGCAATATAGGCAAAACATTGGCACATCGGAGAACTAGCGAGAAAAACCCTATTAACCTTAGTAATCGAACCAACAAAGAATGGAAGACAAAATCACCTAAAATTAGGAAATAGGCGACTACCATAGAGGTGCCAGGTAAGCCAAGTAAAAACATTTACATTCCTATCAAGCTTAGGTAAGAGAAAATAAAGCAATCTATTGAAAAATATAAAGAAACTAGCTTGATTTTGAAATGGTGCGGGGGGTCGATAACATCAAATAAATTACTCGATTGGCTTTACTCTAAATGGGGGATCGATCTTGAATTGAACAATTTGCCCAAAAATTTATTTATGACCACCTTGCCATCAACACAAGATATGTATAGGATCATAATGCATGGTATTCAAATGATTGATGGTTATTCATTATTAATGGATAAATGAGAGTCAATTTTCAACCCATGGAAGTTCAAATTTAGCAAAAAGACAATATGGATAAGGTTATATGAATTACCAGTTGAATATTGGGACAGGGAAATACTGAAAGATACAGCCAAGGGTTTGGGGGAATTCCAGGAATCTGATGGTATCTTAACAAATGAGGCATATGGGAACTATGCTAGATTTTGCATCAAAATTTCACCCTTTGATCAACTATCTGGTGAGATTGAGCTACAGAGGGATTAGGCCACATGGAAACAAAGAGTTTTCCTAGAGAAAGTCCCTCAACCTTCCACGCAGAAACAACATACAAGTGAGGAGGCCAATGTTACCAGGAGTTAGGGTCACACAAAAGTTGTGGCAGATAAGCAACTTGCTTCAGAGGATGGAAAAATTAATGTAGGCCCTATGAACCTCCTAATGAAAAGATTGTGACACCCATAACCCTAGATACAAAAGTATAAAATCTTCAGATGATTATTTCTCCCTGTCAAGATGCAAACATGTGCACTAATGTTGTACCCACAGACAACCCAAAGGTGCATTTGAATGAGAATTTCAGACACTTGAATGTGGCCGATGATCAAGAGAGCGCTGACAATGGTCAGTAGGAGGGATCAAAGGATGATTGGATGAAATAGGTGGAAGGTTTCAAAGAAATTATTTTGGATGAAGAGGGTGAATCAGATAATAAACATGTATGCATTAGGGTAGAATTAGGCATTGAAAAAACACCCCTGATGCGTAAGAAGTCATTAATAAAAACCCCAAGGAGGAGGGGTTGAAGGACAAATGTTGATAAAATGGTAATGGTTGCCAGCGCTAAAGGCCAGAGGAAACTCAGGAATGGGAAGGAGTATGTCCATCCTGAGGAAGAATGAGGATTATAACTTAGAAGACCAGAGGCATTAATACCCCTATAAAATGGTGCTTAATCAAGGATCAGATTGATCAGAATAGGGAAGAAATCATTTTATTACAAGAAACAAAGTGGGACAAGGAAGAAGGTGATAAGAGCATGAGAATTATTGACTATATCATACTCTTCACTCAAGAAGAACCAATTCTAAATGGTGGCAAGATGCATAATACTGAGTAGGAATATGGAATTTCAAGTGGTCAATGTGTATGGTCCCATTGCCACATTGGCCAAAAGAATCTTGTGGAGGGAGATTAAAGACTAGTTGGGATAGAGCTCTGACCTCCCCATAATTTTTGGGTGTGACTTTAATGCCACCATGGATAATTCTGAAAAGAGAGGAGGCATGCAAATCTCCACTCGAGCCTAGTAGGATTTCCAAGAATGGGTATTCAACAATAATTTGAGGGAGATTGTGTCTAAAAATGGAAGATACACCTGGACAATTAGAAGAAAAGACTTCACTTACATCACCAAAAAATTAGATCCTTTTTTCATATCGGGAGGATGGAATGAAAATCAAGACCTTTTTGAATCATTGATACTCCCATACACTAGATCAGATCACTACATGGTTCAATTAACTTTCAACCAGAAGACACCCAAAGGGGGAGCTCCCTTTCATTATAAAGACATGTGGTTGAGGGATGAATCCTTGCATCATCTTATCAAGAGGTGGTGGAGTGAAGTTAAATGTAGGGATAAGTCAATATTGTTGCAGTTTAAGTTGAAACTAACCCATGTCAAGAAATGCCTCAAAGAATAAAATCAAAATATTTTCAAATATATCTTCAAGGAAAAGGATATGGTGGAAGGAGAATTACTCAGCCTTAATGAAGCTATTATTGAAAAGGGTATGGGAAATGAGGAATTTGAGAAAGAATAAATGCTCAAATATGAACTGACTAAAATTTTAAAAAGGGAAGAGATCTTATGTAAGAAAAATTCTAGGGACCATTAGATGCAAGAAGGAGATAAAAATACCAAATACTTCCACAGATCTACAATGGTGAATCGAAGCAAAAATTTCATCAGTGAAATTGCAAGGGATGATGGCATCTGAGTCCTCACGACTGAGAAGGTTAATCAAATAGTTGTGGATTACTTATAGGAAATCTTCAATAGAGAATCAAAGGACAATGAGAAGGACAATGAGGAATTCTTAAGCCAAAATCCTATCATAATCAATGAGGAATAAAATGGGGAACTCTATAAAGTCATTAGTTTGGAGGAAACAAGGAAGGTTGTTTTCTAGCTTGGAGAAAACAAGGCTTTGGGCTCGGATAGACTCCCTAATAGGTTCTACCAAGCATTCTGGGATACTATTAGCTTAGATCTTCACAAAGTTGTGGAGGAATCTAGAATAAATAAGGTGATGTTGAGCTCTTTCAATCATAGATTTTTGGCCCTTATTATGAAAAAGAAGACTGCATAGACCATGACAGATTATAGACCCATTGATTTGTGCAATACCTTCTATAAGATAATAACTAAAATCATCTCGAACAGGCTCAAGAAGATCCTAAAAAAAATTATTTCAGATGATCATAGTGGCTTCTCTTGAGGAAGATCGATTGTGGAAGGCATCATTATTACACATGAGGCAATTCACTCAGCCAAGAAGGATAGAGCTCCAAGAATGATAATAAAACTTGATGTTCTCAAAGCATATGATCTGGTGGATAAAAGTTTCTTGACCATTGTGCTCCATAAATTTTTCTTTGGTGTTGATTAGGTTAGCTAGGTAGAAGGTTGCATCTCAAATCCCCAGTATTATGTCCTTGTTAATGGTGTTGCGCAAGGTTTCTTGTCATCAACAAGGGGGATTAGGTAGGGGGATCCTTTATCCCCCTTTTTGTTCATAATCATGGTTGAGGCTCTAATTAGGATGATTAAATATCAAAGGCAAACTAGCAGATGGAAGGGTATGGAAGTTTTCCCGAACATTGAGAACCCCACCCAACAACAGTTTGCGAATGATACAATTCTCTTTGGGAAAGAATGTAGGATGGAAGAAAGGGTCATAAAAAACTATGGATAGCTATAGTAGGTATTTTTGGTAGACAATCAACTGGAGAAAATCGTAGGTTTTCTTCCTTGATGTGTAGTCAGGTCTACAACGAGACTATATCATCTTAAAATGGAAGCACTTCCATGTTAAGAGCGTTTAGCCCTCCTTAGGGGATTTTTTTGGCCTCCATCATACTGTCCCCCCCTTTCAGCATCATCTCCTGCTTTTGTGCCTGTTTAGGACCCTGATTGGGCCTCTCCAGGCACCTTCTATCCCACCTGGCACTTTTTCCAGGTGTTCTAACCCCCTGGGTCAAGGTCAACCTCGACCTTGACCTGGGTCCCCCTTTCAAATTTGGAAATTTGTCGATTGTCGGAAGTCATCCAAAATTCATTTCCTGCTTCCGGGTCGGTTGTTTTGGGGTTCCCAAGCGGTAAATATTAAATTATATTTAATATAGGTCTACTTCTAGGGGCATGGGTCCAATTAGGATTTAATTCTCCTATGTCGGCATCCTTAGAAGATTATTCCCTAATTTCATATAAAAGGAAGCCTTCTCCTCTCATTTTCTCTAACTATCAACTAGGTGATAAGAGGTGATCAAGCAAAAAGTTCAAGCATCCATTGCTCTACGTGTTTTCAAGCTCTCAAGGTATTCAAGTCTTCCTCTCAAGAATTCAAGTTCTCCATTGAAGATCAAGGATTCAAGCTCTCAAGCCTTTGAAGGGATTTGGTTCAAGCATTCAAAATTTATCATTCAAGCCCTAGATCTAGCCATTGTGATGGTGTGATCTTCCTTCAAGATCCTTTGTGCATCCTCAAGACTCATTCATCCTCTCTTCAAGGTGGATTTCAAGCATACAATCATGGAGGTTTATGGTTTCTAAAGTCCATGCTTTCATATTTACATACTTGCTTGCATTTGAATTACAATTGCATATCTATTTTTCAATATCATAGCTTCATTGTTAGATTCAATTCTACTACTTGCTAGCATTCTTATTTCAATTATTGATTTCAAGGTTAATTCCTAAATTGGGGTTTGACTAAGGTAAACCCCTCCCCCACAACAAAACAATCTCCTTTTTCTTGCAGGTATAGGTACAGAATAGTGGATTTGAACCCAGATCTGGATACCCTTTTTGGCAAACTTTCAGGATCCGCGAACAAAGTCACTTTTAGATCTGTGTGGGTTAGGGTCAATATTATTGGGTCAGGGTTGACATTTGTGGGTCAAGGTCAACCTTTTTTATAAGATGACATCAGAATGAAAAATGATTTCTGGGTTTTGTTCGTCTTTGCATTTCGGTTCGGTATCAACTGTCAGTTTTTCCAGAAATAGCCTACAAACCTCAGAAAACAACATTCTTTGATCTGCAATATTTCAAGGTTAGTACTTTTCTATCATTCATTTTAATTTAAATCCTTAATCATTCTAAATCTATCACACATTTACACCCATTCATCACAACACATTTTTAAGAGGGAAACCTAGGATCTCCTTCTTCATTCTTATTTCCAATAGATTGATTCACTTATGCAATTGATCCTTCTTGGGTTGATCAATTTGGGTCCTTCTTTTGTGTATTTAAGAATAAAAGGGGAATATCTTATCTTTCCCTCCACTCTAAACATTAAATGTAAAGGTGATAAGTGATTTGAGTATCAAAACACTCTTACTCCATAAACATCATTTTTCTCCTTTACATTTTGGTGAACCCCCGATAGACAACTCTTTCTTTTTGGTGTTAGATGTGCATTTCATATTAGATCTTCCATGCATATAGAAGTAGGTTTTCTTTTATGCTCTTGCATTTATATTTCAAAATTCATAAAAATCACAAAAATTCTTTAAAAATACAAAAACATTTACATTTTTCATGCTTGTAGTGTTTCCTTGTGTTCAACATGTATGATTTTTGTTTTGAATACTTTGATGAGGATTTTGTTGTACAAAATGATTGATTCCTTAATAAGGTGCATGGAAGTGAGAATACAAATGGTTTGAATGAGATCTCCATGGATTCCATTCCTATTTCATCCTCCTCTACAATCTCTTCAATTGACCTTTACCATAGAAGTGAGTTAGGGATAGATGTTAATTCTTCTCCTAATATATGTCTTTTCTATGAGCCTACTTTAGAATATAATTCTTCCCCCTTTAGGGATCAAGCTTTAGGTGCTCCTACAATGTGCTTTATTGCTAAGGAGGATAATCCTCCTAGTTGGGATGAACCCTTGGATTTGGATAGTGATTACTCTCTTCCTCATGAAGCCATTGTGGATAATCCTTCTATTTGGGACGAACCTTTGGATTTGGATGTTGATTACTCTCTTCCTCATGAAGCCATTATGGGTGATTCTACTTTTTGGGATGAACCCTTGGATAAAGACATTGACTTATCTCCTCCTTGTGAAGATGATTTGATACAAGAGGGTGATTTGTTAATGGATGACATATTCATACATGATGGTGACTCTTTTTCTAAAACACACTCCCCTTATGTAGGATTTTTAGAGAAAGAAGATAACATTATTAACACATTACCTCTAATTGGGATTCCTTCTAGTGATGAGGCATTAGCAGAAAATGGTATGAATTCCCTTAATGCTCTCCCTCTTAGTAATGATCCTATAGAGCATCAAGCTCCTACCCCATATTCTCCTAGGATGTATTCCTTTATTTTTCCTTCTTGTGAATCTATCGAACATACTAATGAT
>MU223533.1:795288-820731 GCA_018584345.1 Thuja plicata | reverse complement strand
AGTGCAAAAAGCTCTAACCAAGATTTTGTTCAAGCATCCATTGTTCTACATGTTTTCAAGCTCTCAAGGTGTTCAATTCTTCCTCTCAAGCATTCAATTCCTCCATTGAAGATCAAGGATTCAAGCTCTCAAGATTTTGAAGGGATTTGGTTCAAGCATTCAAGATTTATCATTCAAACCCTAGATCTAGCCATCATGATGGTGTGATCTTCCTTCAAGATCCTTTGTGCATCCTCAAGAATCTTTCATCATCTCTTCAAGGTGGATTCCAAGCATAAAATCATGGAGGTTTATGGTTTCTAAATTCCATGCTTTCATATCTACATACTTGTTTACATTTGAATTACAATTACATATCTATTCAATATCATAGCTTCATTGTTAGATTCAATTCTACTACTTGCTAGCATTCTTCTTTCAATTATTGACTTAAAGGTTAATTCATAAATCGGGGTTTGACTAAGGCAAACCCCTCCACCCCAAAAAACAAACCTATTTTTATTGCAGGTACAGGTTCAAGACTACAGATTTGAGACCAGATCTGGATACCCTTTTCGGCCTTCTGTCGGACTCTGCGAACAAATTCTTTGTCAGACCTGTGCAGGTCAAGGTCAAAATTATTGGGTTAGGGTTGACATTTGTGGGTCAAGTTTGACCTTTTTCATAAGATGACATCAAAACCAAAAAATATTTCCGATTTTTGTTTGTCTCTGCGTTCCGGTTCCGGATCATACTTAAGTTTTTCCAGAAATAGTCTACAGACCTCAGAAAACAACATTCTTTAATCTGCAAAATTTCAAGGTTAGTGCATTTCTCATATCTATTTCAATTCAAATCCTTAATCATTCTAAATCTATCATGAATTTACATTCATTCACACACACATGCCACGTTTTAAGAGGGAAACCTGGGATCTCCTTCTTTATTCTTATTTCCAATAGATTGATTCATTTATACATTGATCCTTTTTGGGTTGATCAATTGGGATCCTTCCTTTGTGCATTTGAGAATAAAGGGGAATGTATTATTTATCCCTCCACTCTAAACATTAAATGTAAGGTGATAAGTGATTTGAGTATCAAAACACTTTTATTCAATAAACATCATTTTTCTCCCTTTACATTTTGGTGAACCCGCGATAGACAACTCTTTCTTTTTGGTGTTAGATTTGCATTTCATATTAGATCTTGCATGCATATAGAAGTAGTTTTTCTTTTATTCTCTTGAATTTATATTTAAAAATTCATAAAAATCACAAAATTTCTTTTAAAATATAAAAACATTTACATTTTTCATCGTGTTCAACATGTATGATTTTTGTTTTGAATACTTTGATGAGGCTTTTGTTGCTAAGGAGGATAGATCCCCTAATGAGGTACATGGGAGTGGGAATGAAATATGTTTGAATATGATCTCCATGGATCCTATTCCTCTTTCATCCTCCTCTAAAATCTCTTTAATTGACCTTTACCATAGAAATGAGTTTGGGATGGATGTTAATTCTTCTCCTAATATATGTCTTTTCTATGAGCCTACTTTAGAATATAATTCTTCCCCATTTAGGGATCAAGCTTTAGGTGCTCCTACAATGTTTTTTATTGATGATTATCCTCCTATTTGGGATGAACCTTTAGATTTTGATGTTGATTACTCTCTTCCTCATGAAGCCATTATGGATGATTCTACTTTTTGGGATGAACCCTTGGATAAAGACATTGATTTATTCCTTTTTTGTGAAGATTATTTTATACAAGAGGGTGATTTATTAATGGATGACATATTCATACATGATGATGAATCTTTTCCTAAAACACACTCCCCTTGTACAGACATTTTAGAGAAAGAAGATAACATTATTAATACAACACCTGTAATTGGTATTCCTTCTAGTGATGAGGCATTAGCGGAAAATGATATGAATTCTCTTAATGCTCTCCCTCTTAGTGATGATCCTATGGAGAATCAAGCTCTTACCCCATCTTCTCCTAGGATGTATTCCTTTATTTTTCCTTCTTGTGAATCTATCGAACATACTAATGATGACATAGTGACTACTAAAGTTCCATTGACTCCTTTTCATATGGCTTCTTGTTATGGTCATAGTTATCATTTACTAGTTAAACAAGGATTCCATACTCAAGGATGTGCTAAGAATAAACAGGGAATTCAAACGCCCTTACAGAATGGGGGGAATGAGCATTCTTATGGATTGAGATTTAATCCTCAACAACACATCAATATTACCAATATCTCAAATAACATTTCCAAACATGATGACCCTATGAAGGAATTTGAGAAAGAGGTTGTTCTGCCTAAAATCCTTCATGCTAAGATGATTACTAGACCTAAACACAAAAAGAAACATAGTCTACACTTGAAGATTCTTCCTTTTTGTTTCTATCATATATTTCATGATCACTCCAATGAATATCAAGCTTTACATTATAAGATTAGGCAGCTCATTGATAGTGAAATTATTTATATATCATGTGGCAATGAGTTGTATTTCAATCCTATTTTCTCTAAATAACATTTATGTTCCTATTATGGAACTCCATCTTATGTAAACAATGCTAGCCTAATCTTTGGGTCTCTTTGTCTTGCATAGTATTGTGAGCGATATAATAGGTCCCCTTTCATCCTTGTCCCTACACTTGGGGGGCAAGGATGTCATCTCCTTCTTTTCTATCTTTCTGGGATCCACTTTTCCCTTGGTTAAGCAGTATTCATCTATTATGTGATATCCAACATACATGAAAATTTTGGTTTGCATTAAGGATCTATGTCTTTGATTATAACCTATTTCATTTTTTGACATTGGGTTTCCATGGTTGATAAATATCTCACCTTGGAAACTGAATAGTGTGCTATCCCTCCCAAGGGTTACTTTCTCACTTCTTGCATGATATCTCTTTGCTACAATATCTCTTGATATAATTTGATATATCCCTTGCTTTCACCCCTAGAGTGCAAGGTATTTTCCTTCTTCCTCTATCTAAGGATCTACTTTCCTTAGCTTAGTGGCATTTGTTTATCATATAACATTATTTCCTTATAAAGATTTATGTTTTGGCTACGGATACCCTCTTATACAAGAGGTGATTGTCCTAGGTCATCACCTCTTCTTTTATTTTGCAAACTACGCTCTTGATAAACTCTTGCCTTTGCTTTGGGTTTAGAGTTTGACTCCTTCATTCCAAGATTCCTCTTCCTCTTCATCGCAGGGGGCTTGATGATTGAACCTTTGGTCCCTCTTTTCTTTAGAAGATGATATTTTATCCTAAGCACTCCTCTATGGTGAGGGTCTTGTTGATGAGATATCTTCCCTCTTGAGGATCCTTTTTCCATAAGTGACATATTCATTTCACGATTACATATGTTCTTGGATGTAAGGGTCAAGGCTCTTTGCTAAGAATATGGTATACATTGTTGTAAAGCTGGATATCTCCTTACCTTGTGAAGTAGGTATTCTCTTGTCTCTTCCTTATCCTACCTAGTGGGTAGTCATGATAAGGAGGGGGGAATATATAGGGTCTCCCTTGTACTATATTTTACATTAATTTACATTTTGTAGCATGCTAAATCCTTGGAAGGTAACACACACAAGTTGCTAAATCCTGAAGAGATGTACGCATTTTTACTTTTATTTTTGCTAAATCCTCGGAAGGTAACGCACATAAGTTGCTAAATCCTGAAGAGATACACACCCTTTTATTTTACAATATGCTAAATCCTTGAAAGGTAACGCACATAATTTGCTAAATCCTGAATGGACACACATTTTATATTCTATAGTGATACAAGAATGTGGATCTATGGATATTTTTAAAGCCGTCAGAAGACGCATTTACAATTACAAGCACAATTTATGGGTGACCCTGTTGGGATCTCCCTCCTTGATGATTCATGGTAAGGTGGGCATCTTACTAGGAGAGGTAATCACTATCTCTTTTCTCTCTTTCTCTTTCATGCTAGTAGGATTAGATCATGAAGCTATGTTATTTATAGTGTTGCTCTTGTCTTCCTTATGTAATCATGTATGTTTTCTATGATTGATTTCTCTTTATTTTTCATATCTTTATGTATATGTGTTGAGTAATAATCCTTGGTCTAGGGGCTCATGTCCTTGACTTAGTGATATTCTACCTCGTTGCGATCCACCAGAGTCTTTCTTCTAACTTTACTGAAAGCATGTTTGATTTCCATACTTCCGCTAAAGTGGGGGCTTAATGTATCATCTTAAAATGGAAGCACTTCCATGATAAGAACATTTATCCCTCCTTAGGGGATTTTTTTTACCACCATCATACTGTCCCCTCCTTTCTGCATCATCTCCTGCTTCTATGCCTGTTTAGGACCCTGATTGGGCCTCTCTGGGCACCTTCTATCCCACCTGACACTTTTTCCAAGGGTTCTGACCCCCTGGGCCAAGGTTGACCTCGACCTTGACCTAGGTTAGGGTCAATCTTGACCTTGACCTAGGTCAGGGTTGACCTCAACCTTGACCTGGGTCCCTCTTTCAAATTTGGAAATCTGTCAGTTGTCGGAGGTCACAAAAAATTTATTTTCCCGCTTCCGGGTCGGTTGTTTTGGGTTCCGAAGTGGAAAATCCTAAATTATATTTAATATAGGTCCTCTCCTAGGGGTAAAGGCTTTAATGAGAATTTAATTCTCCTATGTCATCCTCCTTAGAAGATTGTACCCTAATTTCATATAAAAGGAAGCCTTTCTCTCTCATTTTCTCTTAGTCTTCCAAGTGCAAAAAGCTCTAGCCAAGATTTTGTTCAAGCATCCATTGTTCTACATGTTTTCAAGCTCTCAAGGTGTTCAAGTATTCCTCTCGAGCATTCAATTCCTCCATTGAAGATCAAGGATTCAAGCTCTCAAGCCTTTGAAGGGATTTGGTTCAATCATTCAAGATTTATCATTCAAACCCTAGATCTAGCCATCATGATGGTGTGATCTTCCTTCAAGATCCTTTGTGCATCCACAAGACTCTTTCATCATCTCTTCAAGGTGGATTCCAAGCATAAAATCATGGAGGTTTATGGTTTCTAAAGTCCATACTTTCATATCTACATACTTGTTTACATTTGAATTACAATTACATATCTATTCAATATCATGGCTTCATTGTTAGATTCAATTCTACTACTTGCTAGCATTCTTATTTCAATTATTGATTTTGAGGTTAATTCCTAAATTGGGGTTTGACTAAGGCAAACCCCTCCCCCCAACAAAAAAACCTCTTTTTTTTGCAGGTATAGGTTCGGGACTACAAATTTGAGACCAAATCTGGATACCCTTTTCAGCCTTCTATCAGACTCTGTGAACAGATTCTCTGTCGGACCTATGCAGGTCAAGGTCGACATTATTGGGTCAGGGTTGAAATTTGTGGGTCAAGGTCAACCTTTTTCATAAGACAACATCAAAACAAAAAAAATATTTTTGGGTTTTTTTCGTCTCTGCATTCCGATTCTAGATCATACTTTAGTTTTTCCAGAAACAGTCTACAGACCTCAGAAAATAGCATTCTTTGATCTACAACATTTCAAGGTTAGTGCATTTCTCATATCTATTTCAATTCAAATCCTTAATCATTCTAAATCTATCATGCATTTACATTCATTCACACACACACACACACACACACACCACGTTTTAAGAGGGAAACCTAGGATCTCCTTCTTTATTCTTATTTCCAATAGATTGATTCATTTACGCATTGATCCTTTTTGGGTTGATCAATTGGGATCCTTCCTTTGTGCATTTGAGAATAAAGGGGAATGTCTTATTTATCCCTTGACTCTAAACATTAAATGTAAGGTGATAAGTGATTTGAGTATCAAAACACTCTTATTCAATAAACATCATTTTTCTCCCTTTACAGGCACTTTGTAGGTAGTGCATGTCCAATTGCCACTTGCAGAACAAGGAAAAGTGGACTTCTGATTTCAATGATTACAATAGAAAATATAAAGCTATAACAAACTTAAACAAGTGAGACACTAGATCACTCAAGGAGCCAGTCAATTATAAGTGCCACAATAGGACAAAATAGACCAAATGCTTAAAGTGACATGTCCACTCTCAATAGCTACAAACTTATAGCGATTCTGGAAAGTAGACCAAAAAATAATGACACCTAAAAATGTGTCTGTATGAGCCTAAACAAAGCCTTGAAAGTTGCAAAATTGAGGATTGGATAGGTACAATCACCAAAACTGATATTTCTACAAATTTTATCCACCAAAACTAGAAACTAACACCACCACTGAAACATTTAGGAGATTCTACCCAAAATAAAAAAAATATTGCTAAAAAAAGGAGTCAAAATGAACAAGATATGGGCCTCCAAATTCAAACTGCAAATAGAGAGGGGTCCAAAATTTCAAATCTTGATGATGTCAGGGAAACCATCAGATTAAATTTGGTGTCCAAATGTTCGTTGCAACATAACAAAATGACGTATAAATGACAACTAAACAACTGTCATTTTTAATCAAAGAAATTAATGACACAAACATGAGATTAAATTTGACGTCTAGATAGTCGTTGAAGAAAAATAAAAAAGTTTAGATTGGACGACCAGATGACCATCAAATTGAAACCTCTAAAAATTTTGCATTTTTTAAAAAAAATATTAGGTTTGTCACGACAAATCAAAATATGTCATGTGTCAAGGCATGGTTGTGTTGACGGGGTTTTGCTGACCGGGTCTGCCAACAGTCATAAGTTGTCACCGGGTTCCGGGGAAATCGGCCAACTCCGCCTGCAAAGGTTGTCCGGGGGAAATAAATCCTCCGGGCCTTCAAGCACCTGGGTGTCGGGTCACAACGGTGCGGGCTCAGTTGGGAGAGGTGACTGTTTTCGAGGGGGATAGCTGGTTTCTTCAACTCATCTTCTCCGAAGATTCGATCAAAGTAGGATTTTCCCAAGCGTTCTATACTTAGCAAATAAGGCGAAAAAGATCCTGCAGGGTTAGAAGCATTTCATCTAACTACAGTCATGTTAAAATTTCTGGAACATCAATAATACTCTGGTAAACTACACTAAATACCGAAGGAACACATAACCATCAGTTAGCATTTTATCAGTAGCGGGAATAAAGAGGTCGTTAATCTACTTTACCATACCCGAGTAAAAGACATAAAGAACATTAAAGCATGAAATACCATTAACTCAGAAGCAGGAATGCCAACAACATCATTGCCAAGAATTCTTCCTTCTTCATTAATGTTTAGTCCAGCAAGCACTGGTGCGTGATACAATGGTGGCTCCAGGGGAGCATCTAACTACTGAGAACCAAACAATGGAGCATTGAGCTCTGCAACTAAAACCAGATTACTTTGCTATTGCTATGGACAACAAAATCATCAATTTTGCCGACCCTTAGAAATGGGCCGATCTACCTATTTATACAACTCTCTTATCCCTAACCTTATTTACATCATGTCTCAATAAAATACAATATCTGGGGGCCGGTACAACTTGCGCCACCCTACAAAAGACCTGGAGACAGAATAGGTCTGTCATGTCAGAAGAATAAGACAAGAATATACATTGGAAGAATCGGTCTCAGGAAGAGAACCGGGAAGGAGGAAGAAGAAAGTGGGTCCCTCGAAGATCGAGGCTACATACCTCATAAATGGGAAATGTGGCGCCTTGTCCCCAATGCGCCAGATGTACTTCTGAGCGGTGCCTCGAGAAGACCACCCTGTCAGAAAACCAACTGCCGAGCCAACGCCCCTTGATGTGGCCAACTACCTTCTGACAGTCATTATTAACCGCCTCTGAAAGTGATCGGTCAGCCTCGGGGACCGGGACACGGATCACTTTAAAAAATATAAATTGTTGGATCCCGGGACTCCGGGATTCGGGAACATATATCCCAAAAGAATAAAGAATACTCAATGTGAGTTTTTCCCCGGCCTCCGAAGAAAGCTCAAGGTTGCTTATTATCGCTGAAGGCCTGAAGGAGGCAGGAAATGTCGTCTTCATCTACATTTTTCAGGCTGGCTCTTCTGTGCCTGGCTATTTCAACTTGTTCCCCCAGGTCCGGAACATTCTCTTTGAATTCATTTGCCATCCTTGCCGCGTCACGGCCCTTAAGTATTTTTTCGGTTAATTTTTCCATTTGGGCCCCGTCTATCCCCTCCGGGGATTGATATCAGGATTGCATTATTTCATCAAAACTCCTTAAAACAAAATCTTTAGGGGTGTACATATCTGTACTAAGGGGATCAGCCCCAGAAATCTTTATTACATAAGAATTGAATAAATTAGAAGGATATTTTACGTTGTGTACCTTCTCTTGCAAGGACTCTACCAGTTGCTTGGTTACCTCCAATGTGAGGTCAAGTCTGGCATGCTGAATCCTTACAAAATCAAATGATTCCTCACCCAGAATTCCGGATTCAAAAATCATGTCCTCTCCCAAGGTGAGGAGCTCTTCGAGCTCTACCTTCCATGCATGGTAATTTTCAGCGTCACTCTCCCACTGCTCAATGAGTGCTTCTGCCTGATGGATAACTTGTCGGGCTGTGTATAAGTCCAAGAGAGTGGACGCTAGGAAATGTCGGGTGTTTCCTATCTGTAGGGCGACCCATTCGTCTACTGCTTGGGCCTTCTTTTTCATTACTCGTAGGGATTCTGTGTCACTCTGCGGTAAATCCTCTGATGTAGAGTTCTCTGGAGGGGCGGCATTTATGGGTCTGGCCAGCTCAGCAAGTAATCTCGTAAGATTCGCATTCTTCTCTTTTTCAGCCTTGAGCCTCTGGGCCTCCTTTTCGTATCGGGCTTCAACTGCCCTTGCTACCTCCTTAAGCAAGTCCACCTCTCCTTGCTTTCCTCTCTTTCCCAGGGATACCTCTGCAACGTCATAATCTGTGGGGTCTGCAGTTGCTTCATCAGCGCCCGGGGGAGGTGTTGCTACAATGACAACTGTTTCTCCGCCCGACCCAGTTCGCAGAGTATGAACTGTCCGGGCTTTCTTCGCCTTTGGCGGGGCCTAAACTTGGGCCATCATTTCGGCCAGGGAGAGAGGAATCACCGGAGCGGACTGAGCCTTTCTCTTTTTGCTTTCTATCAGCCACTGGGGTGGGAGAGGTGGCCTTCCTGCCAGAACTTGTTCTCTTGATTCTTTTCCAGTACCTGGTGGCTGTTGCTCCTCAGTGTCGCGGACCTCATCCGTCCTCCCTGCCTCAACTTCTCCTACAGCAACATTCTTTTCAACCTCCATCTCCTCAGCCTTGTCCTGTATGTCTATTGCTGGGTCTGGACCTTGGTAGGCTTCTTCGGGGATTTCCTCTTCAAGCTGCTTCTCTTCTTCTTCTTCTTCTGCCGGAATTTCTTCTTTTGTCGGCAGTAGGGGAGGTATCGGGCCAAGATTTAAAGTTTGGGCCGCTGTGATAACCTGTCCGAAGGTTGCCCCCGGGAGTGGCCTTGGGAACGTGGCGGCTGGGTTTACGGTTATTCTCGGAGGTCCGGTTCCTCCAGCGGATGCCATTTGTTCACCTGTCTTTAGTTGGTCCACTCCCGGACCTTGCATCTCTTGAGCCATGGAGACAATTTCTAGTTCTGGCTCCTTTTCTTCTATCTCCTGCTCTTGCTCTTGTGCAGGTTCCTGTTCCGGGTCCTCTTGGTCTGCAGCCTCTTGTTCTTTCTTTGGGACTTCTGTCCCTTCTTGTGTATCGTCCCCTTGCAAATTTCCAAACTCATCGGTTGTAAACACATCATCAAATTCCTCTTGCAGAGGGGGACTGGCTGGGACCTCGACAGGCTCTGCTTCTTTCTCCGGTTCTGGGGAACTGGAAGAAAGGATATCTACTTCTTGGGGGAGGGATGTCCTTGGCGCTGGTTCTGCCTTGACCTGCTTAACGTGCTTCCTCTTCCTCCTGGTGATCAAAGGTGGCCCCGCATCACCTATAGCTACTGCCTCCATGGGATCCACCCCCGTTGACTTGACCATTAAGGCTGCCAACGACGGGGAGGAAGGAGGACAAATTGGTCCGGCCATGAGCGGGGGAGTGGCCAGCCTCGTTATTAACTGCTCCCTCATTTGCTAGGAGGCTGCCACAGATTGCTTGATCTGTTCCTGAATGGGGACTTCTTGCACAGAGGGTGTTGTAGCTATCCCTTTTCCCTTGTCTGCGCCCTGTGAGGAAGTCCCGGCCCCCGGGGTCAATCTTGGTACCGGTGGTGGAGTTACCTTTGGTGCCGGTTGGGGAGTTTGGCGCATACTCCCAGGGCACACCTTTTTAAAATAGGCATGACTTCTCTCGACTACCTCCCGAGTGAAGTCCTCGATCGTGGGCCCCTCCTAGGCGGCCCAATCCATTGCCGGTAATGACATTTTATCGATCCCCTTTTCTTTGTACTAGGGATCTATGGTGGGGGCGGTGTAAGAGAAGCCCAGAGAGAATCTCTGGAACTTCAGTTCCTGCATTAGTCCGGCCGTCATTCTGTCATAGTGCCTGCTCCGGACATCTACATCATCCTGGCAATCGGCCCAAAAGTCTTCCATGTGTATATAATGGGGTTCTAAGGCCCGGGGCATTGCTGTTGCAATTCGGCCATGCGGATCAAAATTTCTCCGCGCCAGGTAAAATTCTTGCAAGTTGTAACTTTTCAGCTCATTGTCTGCCTCCTTTGCGGCTGCCAGACTGCAAGTGTAGTTCCCACAGGTGATTGGGAACGAGACATTTAGGACCTTCTTAAGTGCAAAGAAGGTATGCAATTCCATCATTTGCCGGTAATATTCCAGCAGCACGATCTTGTCCCCACAATGCTTGGGCAACAAGTAGGGTTTTCCAGAGAAGCTGGCGACCCTAATGTATGTATGCTGCTGGAATTGGATATAGTAGTGCCCATAACTACTAACTAATTTCATCGCCTTAGTAGATAGGCGGTATCCAGTATCCCGGGCAGGTGTGAGCAGGTGGTAATAAACAAACGCATCGTTCACCCGGCAGAAACTGGGGAAGCTGGCCTCCCATTGAATTTGTGGAAAATAGTCTTACGATGCCTTCTGTCCCGGGCCAATCCCGAGAATGCCATTTGTAAGTACGCCGTTGGAATGGGGCCTCTGCTGGGCCAGGGCCCAGAAAACATAAGAAGACATGTAGAACTTCTTCTTCTCATTCAACTGCTGGAACTGGGAGTCGACATGATTGGAAATTATTGTCGCCCAGTCGAAGAATTCTCCCTTGGTGGCAATGCCGAGGAGGAAATAGTACACCCACTTGGAAAACTCCTAGGCAGAAGGTTGCCCAAATACCCGGGCCAATGCTATTATCCCCATCTGGATGCTCTCCTTGAATTCAGAGCCGGGGATATCTATCTTCATTCTCTTCGGGTCCCTCTTCGGGGCCTTGAGCCAATGGGTGTTCATGTACACCCAGGCCGCATCCTCCAGTTGCATAAACTGTTTCAAGGCGTCAGTCCTTTTGACCACCGTGGATCTTTCAAATTGCGGTATACCCAGGCCTGCTTGGAATGTGGCTAGGTCGAGGGACACCAGTGGAGTGGGTTATCCCGTGGGCTCTGCAGCTGCGAGCATGACGGCTCGGACGGAAGAGTTATAGTTGGCAGCCAGGGTCAAGAAAAGCTCTGGAGATTTCACGGAGCATGGGAAGCAAGCTACCCGGAGGATTCCGGAACCTTCGACATTGATTGCGAGCTGGTCTCCAGCCTGTCGCTGGATGTGCATCACTTTTACCAGGGCCTGCATTTTTGCCCAAGTTCTGACATTGGCATCGGTCAGTAGTTTCACCTTGGACTCAATCCTTGAGCCCACAATGGCGTTATCTTATACAAACTTCATGGTGAGGGGAAGTTTCTCCAGGGCCTTCTCCATTTTTGACTTTGCTGCTGCCCTGGTTTCTTTTGTGGTTGGAAATTCTGGACTTCCAGGAGGAGATGATGCGGACGCTTCGGACATGTTTGGAAGATAACTCCAGAAATCTGCGAGGCAAAGCGACCATCAGATTAGGTTTATCAAAATAAAATAGTTACTCCGGGGTCCGGAGATCTTACCACCGTGGTGTTTGCCTTCCTGAAAAGTTAGTATCATGCAAAGGTAACTAGAAAGCAAAACACATCATGAACTTGAGATTTTCAATATACGTCTGGGTCTGGGAAATTTTGTCACACTTAGCAAAGACGCGGGACGGATGGTGGTAAGAGGCCCGAAGCCCAGAGAAATGACCGTTAGCAAAGATATGTGAACATGCAAGTTTTCAAGCCCACGTGGACGCCACGTGCGTTGGCATTAAATAGATGTGATGGCGATGACGGCGAAACCAACTGTCCAAACGCGTGAAAAGGGAAAGCCACTTGGCTGGAATTGATTGCGCGCATGGGAGGTGAATGAGGTTCTGACAGCCTTGATGGAGGAGAGAGAAAATCGCCTGTTTGAAACCGGCCGAGAGCCGAGTTTCAAACAGGTGGTTTTCTGCCTCTAAAGCGAGTTCAAAGGCAAAAAACTAGAAGCAAAGGTAACTCAGCCAGCTTGTCGAGTCACCTAGAAGGATATACACGAAGCTGAGGGATATACACACTAAAATAGGAAGATATATACATAGACTATTCACAACGATGTATATATATACATGAATATACAACACGAGACGACGCCCGCGGGAAAACCAGACAAAGAAAAAACTGATATATACAACTATCTACATATATACAAACAGACCACTTATTTATACTATTTACAGGAACAACTTCTGTGTAGAGGGCGAACAACCCTCTAGCAGAGCCGACCCACCAACGGGCAGCGAAACCAGAGGACAAAAGACCAGACAAAATAGGGAAGCAAAACAAAGCGAAACAAATGAAAATCAAACACAAATAGAGAAAACCAGAGAGGAGGGAAAGCAGAAAAACCAACCTGACAAAGCATAAGGCGAAAGAAAGGGAAGATTACCACAGGAGCTCGAGTTGTCAAACTGTCAGAATCACCACCACGAAGCACTCGCAACTGCCTGAGAATGCAGAAGGTGTTGAGCTTTGATTATCACAAATTCTCTACAAATGCGCTGTTAATCACTTTTAAAATCGCTCTAAGTGCTCGAAGGTTTTAATCGCGGTAAGTGTGAAAGTGACAGATAAGACCAACTTATACCCGCGGTAAAAAGGCAATCCTCCGCTTTTCGGCGATCTCCGGATAGGCAAAACCTCTGGACTCTGGGCCTGGGGATTCCTCGTGATGATATCCTTAAGAACATCACGACGAAGAATCCCGGAGTCCGAAATTTGGTTCCCAACAAAAGGCAACCTCTGGGACCGGAGTCCCAAAGGAAGAAAATGAACAACAAAATGACACGCCGGGGAAGAAAACCCCGGAGAAAGAAAACAAAAAGGAAAGAGACCAGCAAAACCGCAAAGCAAAAGCAAGAAAAAAGCAAAAAGGGGGACCCAACATTTTGTGCACAAAATGTAGGGATGGGGATGCAGGGCATAAAAAATGGCGACTATCTGGGACAAATGTCTTAGCACATTTGAGAACTAAAGAATCTTTGGTTAGCAAAGCTGGAACAAGCCGCTCTTCGAAGCGTCTGACAGGAAAAGGGCAACATATTCGAGAGAATCCAACCACACAAGAGCCAGTTCGTAATCTTTTATCAGTGGTGTCGTGTGTGCTTTGGAAGGAAATCAAGCCGATGACCTTTGGGAGGAATAGAGAAGAGGCACTAATTACATCGAACCAGTCATTAATTTGCTCGTTTCCCCCAGAGATCGGAACTTTACCCCACTTTTTCTCTTGTTATTCTATTTGATTTTGGGTGGGGAAGGCGGTACTTCTTTCACCATTAAGCTTAAGCTTAGCTAATTTTAATGGTGGTACTTCTTTCACCTATCCACCCGCGTTTAGATATTTGAAGAGAGGACAAAGCCCCAGACCCGGGAGGAATTTATTTAGATTTTCAGACATGGGTCAACCAATCAGTACAGTCGATCTACCCTCGGTGTGTCCGATTACTTGTTCCTTGTATTATTATTTATGCTCACTGATTTCCAAATTCCCAGAGAGAACACCTGATGGAGATTGCTCAAAATGTGCCATAACTCGTAAAACACCTAGGAGGTCGGGTCGATTCCACCGTGCTAAAGATAGATTCTAAAGTTCACCATGCCGTAGACGTTGTACCGGAGGCCAAAGTTATGCGAAGCATTCTAATTTCTGCAAGACGGAACAAAACACCGGGACCAAAAGAAAACTGAAAACAAAAACAAAGATGGGAAAAGAGGGCCGTCCCGGGGGACAGCCGACAAAGCTATTTACAAGACTGGGTACCTAGCAACGAGGCACCCAGAAGAGATATTTACAGACGGATATTTACATATAATACAACTTAGGACGAACTTACCTTACTCAAAATAGTGTTTGAGAAATTGTCCATTAACGGGCAATGCGACAGGTTCCCTAGTCAGAGTGTTGAGGCGGTAAGTATTTGCCCCGCAGATTTCTGAAATCAAGTATGGTCCAAGCCAGAGCCGTTGGAACTTGGTATGCTTTCCTTTCTTTTCCCAGGCCTTGTCCCATAACAGGACTAGATCCAAAATGTAAAAAGCCTTATATTGGGCTCTTCTGTCAAACCATCTTTTTACCACTACTTGATGATGCGCGAAATGTTCAAGGGCTGCGTCTTGCTGTTCTTCCATTCGCATCAGATTCAAGAGCCGAACCTCCACAATGTTGTCCCTGTTGTTGAATTCCTGCATGAACTATAATACTGGGATCTATAAATTGGCTGGGAATACAGGGTTCTGGCCATAAACCAGGTGGAATGGTGACGTTCCCAGGGCGGCCTTAATATGAATGTGATCCACCCAGAGGGCGAATTTCAGCTTTTGGTGCCAATCCCGGGGACTCTGCTCTAACAAATGTTTGATCACTTCAAGAAGGTTCTTGTTTGTTGATTCAGCAACGCCATTTCCCTGGGGATAATAGTTGCTGGAGAACTTCAGTGTGATCTTCCGATTGTAGGTCCATTCGAGTAGCTGTGCTGAAGAGAACGCTGGACCATTGTCACATATTAAAGTGAAGGGCATTCCAAACCGTGTGACGATGTTTTCTTCCAAGAACTTGATAACTACGTCTGCTATGTTGTTTTTACACGGTATAGCTTCAGACCACCGAGTGCAGTAATTAGTAGCAGTAAGGATGTATCAGTGGTTGGTAGACAAGTTGGGGTTGATTTCCTTGATGAAGTCAAATGCCCATTGGGCAAAGGGTCTAGCCTCGTAGACTGGTTGTAGAGGCATAGCGGGGTTACGCTCACGATGCGCTGCGGTTTGGCAAGTATGGCATTTCCTAACATGAGCGTAAACATCTTTAAAGATACAGGGCCAATAGTATCTGTCCCAGAGGATCTAGTGGGCAGTGGCGTCAGCTGAGCCATGCCCAGTTCCAAACTATCCATGGAATTCATCAATTACTCTCACAGCTTGGTCTTTATCGATGCACCGGAGGTACACTCCCTCGTAGTTTCTGCGATAAAACACAGAGTTTTTTATCATGAAGTGTGCGCTTTTCATATGTAGGGTGTGACATTTGTGGGGAGGCAACCCCTCTGGACATTTTTTGTTTAGCAAGAAGTATACCAAATCGGCATACCACGGGTCTTGGGTGATGGACTCCACTGTGTAAGTTTGGCATTTTATACGGGGAGTCTCTTTTGCCATCGCCCGACTTAGTCCTTGGCCTCAGACTATTTTCATGGGTTGCATTTCTAAGTCATATTCCTGGAGGATGGCCATCCATTTCCCCCATCTCTCGCCCAATTCACTCTACATCAGCAGGGATTTAACGGCCTGGTCCGGGATGATAGCATGCACTTTGCTCCGGAGAATATAATGCCAAAATTTCTTCACGGTGCGAACTAAAGCAAAGGCCTATTTTTCTAGTGATGAATACCGGACTTCGGCGTTCTTGAAGGGGGAACTCATGAAAGCTATCGGTCATTTCTCTCCTTCAACCTTTTGGGTTAAGACTGCCGCAACAGAATGCGGCGAAGCAAACGAGTAAATGTAAAACGGAAGGGAATAGTCCAGACTAGCCAGGACAGGTGCTTCCGTGATTGTCTGTTTGATTTGGGCAAACGCTCGCTTTGCTTCAGGACTCCACTCAATCTTGGTATCCTTTTTCATCATCTCGTTGAGTGGTTTCACTATTTCTGTGAATCCTATGATGAATCATCGCACAAAGTTGATTTTTTCGAAGAAGGATCGCATCTCTTTCTTGCTGCCAGGCATTTGTAAGTTCAGCAATGTTTCGACTCTATCAGGGTCGATGGATATACCCTTCTCAGAGACAATATGCCTGAGTAACTTCCCCTCGGTGACCCCAAATATGCACTTCTTGTGGTTGAGGGATATTCCGTACCGGCAACATCTCTCGCAGATCTGAGCGAGGTGGGCGGGATGATCACGCCTGTCCTGGGAGAAGATGGTCAAATCATCCATGTAGATGATTATGCACTGATTTACGAGGCCTTCGAACGCAATGTCCATGGCCTTTTGAAATGTAGCCCCTACGTTGATCAGACCGAAGGGCATTATTCTGTAAGCAAACATTCCCCACTTAGTGGTAAACGCTGTTTTCTCTCTGTCTTCATACTTGACCATGACCTGGTTGTACCTTGAATATCCATCCAGGAAAGACATCATCTGGGATCCATTTACTATCTGTAACACCTCATCCAACAAGGGGAGAGGGTGATTATCTTTTTTAGATGCCTTGTTCAAATTCCAAAAATCCACGCAAAGGCGGATCTCGCCGTTCTTTTTCCTTACAAGGACCAAGTTGGCAACCCACGTAGTGTGCCAAATTGGGAAGATTATCCAGGTTGACAATAGTTTTTCTACCTCCTGACGTATCAGAGGCTCTATTAAGGGGTTGACTGGTCTTTGCTTTTGCCGAAAGGGCTTAGCGTCTGGTTTTAGGGGAATAGTGTGGGTCATGATAGATGTATCATACGTTTTTAAGTCTTCATATCCCCATGCGATTACGTCAATGTATTCTCGGAGAACCGCGAGAATCTTCTCCTTTTCCTCAGGGGAGCAGGAGGTACCAATGTGGATGATCTTTTCTTCACCGGGCTGGCCGATGTTAACTTTTTCAAACTTTCCTCCCTTAGGGGAGGATGACACCTTCTCACGGGCCCGAGGGTCCGAGTCAAAGATTCGTTCCAATGCAACCATCCCCTTTGGGATGGTGTTGGTGGGCAAGTCTATGATCCCATCATCTTCGTCACCCTGCCCAGTATCGTCATGGTCACGCTCCTCTACTATTTGATCCTCAAAGACGCCAACGTTCGCCATGAAGGCCAGGATATGTTGATCATCTTCAAAAACCTGAAAATGGGTGACATTATCTGGAATGGAGGGGGTGGGGACCATCTCAACTGAAAATTTCTGGAGTTGCGAGCCGGCCATTGGTTTAAGTGTGCTGGCAGAAATGACAAGGGCGTCTGGGACATAGTTCCGTCACCGGGGAATGAGGTCAACGCCAAAGGCATCAAAATCTTCAATAAGGCTCCAAGCTCGGTTGCGGTATGCGGCCAACCTTTTATCATGACATGTATATTGACTCCAGATTTGTTTAACAACCAATTCTGAATCACCCAGAGCCCGGAGGTGGGTGACACCTTTCCTTAATGCGAATAAGAGTCCAAGGACCAAAGCCTCGTACTCTGTGACATTGTTTGTACAGTTAAACTGTAGCCTGTAGGACGCGAGGAAGGATTTCCCTCATGGGTTGATTAATTCTACCCCAGCCCCGCAGCCTTGTTTGGATCTTGACCCATCGAACTTAAGGGTCCATAAGTCATTATTTGCAACTTGGGGCTGGGGAAGGGGAGCTTTCTTTGGATTATTGTTGGGGGACTCAGGGGATACCTCCCGGACTACCGACGTGAAAGTGGAGTTTTCCTCCAGAGTTTGGGTTTGGGATTCTTCGGGGGATGGCGCCAAAGGAGCGCATCCCATAGGGACACTGGGTCCCGGGGAATCAGTTGCATGCTGTTTGTTCCGGAGGGTATCAAGGTGCCAGTTAGCGATCGAAAGACATGACCCACACTCAAGTTCTGAATGTTTTTGATAGTGTACTCGGCACCAAGTGTCAGACAGGAGTGTGGCAAGGGTTGCTAAGGCACCTTGAGAGTTAACTTCAACTCTCACCTTTTCCTCTAAGTCCTGGGCTCTTTGCATCACGATGGGATCCTCTCCGGGGATGAAATTGAATGTTAGGATTTCAAGAGGGCGGTACACCCCCAGAGAAGTCTCTGCGAAAAGGACTTCATTGACCCTCCCAACCTCGATAAGGGCCTGTTTCATCCGGGGTTCACTTTCGACCCAGATCTGATTGGATTCTCCCTCCCATGGAAGCCACAAGTGGGTGAAGTCGGTTGAAAAGTATCCATTCAAGGACTTAGACCAATTCTGACTTAGTAACATCCCGTAGGTCTCTGGGATGTCCACCACTTGGATGTCAATGATGCTGGCTATCCTGGGGTCCTGGATAAGGTGTATCTGGACATTCTTCAATTCCCCCACCATTTTACAGCAGTCTTATGCAACTGGATCACTGCGCTGTTAGATGGGGTGGGGTGGAGTTTGAGCTTCTGACAAATGGACAAAGGCATGATGTTACCCAAAGCTCCGAAGTCTACTAAGCAGTTGTGTATGTTTTTGCCATAAATGTTCAAGCCTAGTAGGAAGGGAGGATCCTCATTGTTTCCCCGGAAGACGGCCGCATTGGCATCTTCGAATGAAAGAGTCTTGGGTGGGCGGCTGATAGCTTCCGGGTTCCTTAAGAGCTTCAGAAGAGACTTCTTATGCTCGGGACAGTTCAACAAAACCTCCATCAGGGTCATGGAGGTAGTGGTCTGCTCTAACGCCTTTGTAATGTCAAATCTTCCTCCCGGGAATGGGTGATTTTTCTCGATGATGTCTTTTGATTAATTAGAGCTAGGGCCTTTTGGAGGTAAGGGTATATCAGTTATGTTATTCCAAGGAGGAGGACTATCTTTGATAGGAGGTATAGGTGCATAAGCTGGTCCTTTACCCGCCTAGCTCCGGGTATTGTATGGATCCTGTGGGTTAGTAAAGGCGTTGGCCTCAAAGGGCGAAATGGATTCGTCAAAGAATCCCTGCAATTTAGATTCTTCTTCATCTTCTCCGGAAGTCCCGAAGAATATGGTATCACAGGTGAAGGCACTATGGGTTGTTTCCTGGACAGGAGGCTCTGGAGGGGTAGCATCGTGTGACTGCTGCCTGTCCAGCTGGGAGATCATGATGACCTTCTCCAAAGTGGTGCAATTTATCTCATTGTGCGAACCAGTATTGTGTAATCTACACCAGTTAGTCATGGGCTAGAAGTCTGCGACTGGTGTAAAATGGGATGGTCCAGCACCATTCTGGTGGGCATTTTGGTTCGGAGGCAAGCCTTCGATGTTTGCGTTGTTATTCCATTGCTACTGATTGGGCCTAGGCCCATTGTTGAAGTTTCTCCCTCCGACATTATTATTTCGTTGGCCGGAGAAGATATTCCCTCTCTGGGAATTTGAGTTCTGTTGCGCATAGGACCCCGCCTTCAGTTGGCCCATGTCCATTGTCAAGGTGGACAACATTCACCGGAGGGACTCAACCTCGGTGGTCAACTGAGTGTTAGCATCACAATGTAATGGCTGTGGTTGTTGTTGGCTTCCCGGGAAGGCAGCAGGATTAACCGGAGTCGAGGGCGGCATTCCTCCAGCCGCGGACGATTGAAAGAATGGCACTCTGGATGGTTGTGTTTGAGTCTGTTGTGTCTGCTGCGGCTGATTCCAAGGGAAGACTTCTAGACCTGGCGTGATTTGGGTCTGGGCTGGGTAAATATACCGTGCCTGTTGGTCTACTAAAGGTGGTGGGGTATTCATCGCCATCGAGGGGGCAGCTATTGCCAGATTGGGGTTGTATCCCTTGGCATATGTAGTTCCACCGGGGATCATATTGAAAGGTGTGCCCTGCCCAATCCCGCCCGGGGATTTGTTCAGACCGCATGACAGCTCTAGGGCTAGGTTGTAGACTTTTTCCAAGGTATCCCGGTCGCCTGGGGCGGTCGTTCTCCAAAGGAGGGTGGCAACGAAAGGGTCCATCGCATTAAGATAAGTTTGTATGGTTACGTCTGGAGATGGAATAAATAGACCCGTGCACCACTTCAGGGCGCGTTGGAACCTATGGTTGAATGCTGTGAGAGGTTCATTAGGTTCCTTTCTGATGGAGATGAACTGGCTGTGGGACCAGGATGGGTCCACATGTACGCGAAATGCAGCTAGGAAGGCGTCCTCCATATCTTGCCAAGTGTTGATGGAGTTGGCAGGCAAGTTAAGGTACCAGTTCAACTCGCTTTGTCCTAAGGACAGGGGGAACATACGGGTCACAACATCTTTATGCTAGATCCGATGTTGATTCATGGTATCTTTGTATGCCTGTAAGTGTTCTTCTGCGGTTCGCAAGCCTAGGTGCTCGTATCGTGGGCAGATCTTTTCCACGTGAGAGGGTAAATCGTTGGTTGCACCTGGAAAAGTGCCCATTGGGGACCCAGTGTTTCTGAAATATGCAGCCATCGGGGGAACTATATGTTGGATAGTGGTTTGGGTACTGGTTCCTAGGGCTGTCTAGGGAGTTTGAGTATTCAGGGATATGGTAGATCCCCAGACAATAGTGGTTGGTAGGACTTTCGAGGCCCGTTTCTTTCGAGCAGGGGGCTCGAGTTTGACAAACTTTTTAGGATTCAGGGAGGACCTAAGGACTCTTTCAAATTTTGTTGGGGAGAAAGATCCAATCCCACTGAAGGCTTGTCTCCTAAAAATAAAACTCGAGGAACCCTCATAAGGTGTAAAATCAGAATCTTGGGAGGGGGATGAGTTCATGCCCTCCTTCTAGCGCCAGTTTCTGTTGACAGGGTTTTGCTGACCGGGTCCACCAACAGTCATAAGTTGTCACTGGGTTCCGGGGAAATTAGCCAACTCCGCCTGCAAAGGTTGTCCGGGGGAAATAAATCCTCCGGGCCTTCAAGCACCTAGGTGTCGGGTCACGACGGTGCGGGGCTCAGTTGGGAGAGGTGACTATTTTCGAGGGGGATAGCTGGTTTCTTCAACTCATCTTCTCAGGAGATTCGATCAAAGTAGGGTTTTCCCGAGCGTTCTATACTTAGCAAATAAGGCGAAAAAGATCCTGCAGGGTTAGAAGCATTTTATCTAACTACAGTCATGTTAAAATGTCTGGAACATCAATAATACTCTGGTAAACTACACTAAATACCAAAGGAACACATAACCATCAGTTAGCATTTTATTAGTAGCGGGAATAAAGAGGTCATTAATATACTTTACCATACCAGAGTAAAAGACATAAAGAACATTAAAGCATGAAATACCATTAAATCAAAAGCAGGAATGCCAACAACATCATTGCCAAGAATTCTTCCTTCTTCATTAATGTTCAGTCCAGCAAGCACTGGTGCGTGATACAATGGTGGCTCCAGGGGAGCATCTAACTATTGAGAACCGAACAATGGAGCATTGAGCTCTGCAACTAAAACCAGATTACTTTTCTATTACTATGGACAATAAAATCATCAATTTCGCCGACCCTTGGAAATGGGCCGATCTACCTATTTATACAACTCTCTTAACCCTAACCTTATTTACATCATGTCTCAATAAAATACAATATCCGGGGGTCGGTACTACCTGCGCCACCCTACAAAAGACCTGGAGATGGAATAGGTCTGTGATGTCAGAAGAATAAGACAAGAATATACATTGGAAGAATTAGTCTCGGGAAGAGAACCGGGAAGGAGGAAGAAGAAAGTGGGTCCCTCAAAGATCGAGGCTACATGCCTCATAAATAGGAAATGCGGCGCCCTGTCCCCAATGCACTAGATGTACTTCTGAGCGCCGCCTTAAGAAGACCACCCTGTCAGAAAACCAACTGCCGAGCCAACGCCCCTTGATGTGGCCAACTACCTTCTGACAGTCTTTATTAACCGCCTCTGAAAGTGACTGGTCGACCTCGGGGACCGGGACACGGATCACTTTAAAGAATATAAATTGTTGGATCCTGGGACTCCGGGATCTAGGAACATACGTCCCAAAAGAATAAAGAATACTCAATGTGAGTTTTTCCCCGGCCTCTGAAGAAAGCTCAAGGTTGCTTATTATCGCTGAAGGCCTGAAGGAGGCGGGAAATGCCGTCTTCATCTACATTTTTCAGGCTGGCTCTTCTATGCCTGGCTATTTCAACTTGTTCCCCCAGGTCCAAAAAAGTCTCTTTGAATTCGTCCGCCATCCTTGCCGCGTCACGACCCTTAAGTATTTTTTTGGTTAATTTTGCCATTTGGGCCCCGTCTATCCCCTCCGGGGATTGATATCGGGATTGCATTATTTCATCAAAACTCCCTAAAACTGAATCTTCGGGGGTGTACGTATCTGTACTAAGGGGATCAACCCCAGAAATCTTTATTACATAAGAATTGAATAAATTAGAAGGATATTTTACGTTGTGTACCTTCTCTTACAAGGACTCTACCAGTTGCTTGGTTACCTCCAATGTGAGGTCAAGTCTAGCGTGCTGAATCCTTACAAAATCAAATGATTCCTCACCCAGAATTTCAGATTTAGAAATCATGTCCTCTCCCAAGGTGAGGAGCTCTTCAAGCTCTACCTTCCACGCCTGGTAATTTTCAGCGTCACTCTCCCACTACTTAATGAGTGCTTCTGCCTGATGGATAACTTGCCGGGCTGTGTATAAGTCCGGGAGAGTGGACGCTAGGAAACGCCGGGTGTTTCCTATGTGTAGGGTGACCCATTCGTCTACTGCTTGGGCCTTCTTTTTCGTTACTCACAGGGAGTCTATGTCACTCTGCGGTAAATCCTCTGATGTGGAGGTCTCTGGAGGGGTGGCATTTATGGGTCTGGCTAGCTCAGCAAGCAATCCCGTAAGATTCGCATTCTTCTCTTTTTCAGCCTTGAGCCTCTGGGCCTCCTTTTCATATCGGGCTTCAACTGCCCTTGCTACCTCCTTAAGCAAGTCCACCTCGCCTTGCTTTCCTCTCTTTCCTAGGGATACCTCTGCAACGTCATAATCTGCAGGGTCTGCAGTTGCTTCATCAGCGCTCGGGGGAGGTGTTGCTACAATGGCAATTGTTTCTCCGCCCTGCCCAGTTCGCAGAGTATGAACTGTCTGAGCTTTCTTCGCCTTTGGTGGGGCCTGAACTTGGGCCATCATTTCGGCCAGGGAGAGAGGAATCACCGGAGTGGACTGAGCCTTTCTCTTTTTTCTTTCTATCAGCCATTGGGGTGGGAGAGGTGGCCTTCCTACCAGAACTTGTTCTCCTGATTCTTTCCCAGTACCCGGTGGCTATTGCTCCTCAGTGTCGTGGACCTCATCCGTCCTCCCTGCCTCAACTTCTCCTGCAACAACATTATTTTCAACCTCCATCTCCTCATCCTTGTCCTGTATGTCTATTGCTGGGTCTGGACCTTGGTAGGCTTCTTCGGGGATTTCCTCTTCAAGCTGCTTCTCTTCTTCTTCTTCTTCTACCAGAATTTCTTCTTCTGTCGGTAGTAGGGGAGGTATCAGGCCAAGATTTAAAGTTTGGGCTGCTGTGATAACCTGTCCAAAGGTTTCCCCCGGGAGTGGCCTTGGGAACATGGCGGCTGGGTTTACGGTTATTCTCGGAGGTCCGGTTCCCCCAGCGGATGCCATTTGTTCACCTATCTTTATTTGGTCCACTCCCGGACCTTGCATCTCTTGAGCCCCGGAGACAATTTCCGGTTCTGGCTCCTTTTCTTCTATCTCCTGCTCTTGCTCTTGCGCAGGTTCCTGTTCCGGGTCCTCTTGGTCTGCAGCCTCTTATTCTTTCTCCTGGACTTCTGTCGCTGCTTGTGTATCGTCCCCTTGCAAATTTCTGAACTCATCGGTTGCAAAAACATCATCAAATTCCTCTTGCAGAGGGGGACTGGCTGGGACGTCGGCAGGCTCTGCTTCTTTCTCCGGTTCTGGGGAACTGGAAGAAAGGATCTCTACTTCTTGGGGGAGGGATGTCCTTGGCGCTGGTTCTGCCTTGACCTGCTTAACGTGCTTCCTCTTCCTCCTGGTGATCAAAGGTGGCCCCGCATCGGCTATAGCTGCTGCCTCCATGGGATCCACCCCCGTTGCCTTGACCATTAAGGTTGCCAGCGACGGTGAGTAAGGAGGACGAATTGGTCCAGCCATGAGCAGGGGAGTGGCCAGCCTCATTATTAACTGCTCCCTCATTTGCTGGGAGGCTACCACAGATTGCTTGATCTGTTCCTGAATGGGGACTTCTTGCGTGGAGGGTGTTGTAGCTATCCCTTTTCCCTTGTCTGTGCCCTGCAAGGAAGTCCCGTCCCCCAGGGTCAATCTTGGTACCGGTGGTGGAGTTACCTTTGGTGTCGGTCGGTGAGTTTGGCGCATACTCCCGGGGCACACCTTTTTAAAATAGGCATGACTTCGCTCGACTACCTCCCGAGTGAAGTCCTCGATCGTGGGCTCCTCCTGGGCGGCCCAATCCATTGCCGGTAATGCCATTTTATCGATCCCCTTTTCTTTGTACTGGGGATCTATGGTGGGGGCGGTGTCAGAGAAGCCCAGAGGGAATCTTCAGAGCTTCAATTCCTGCATTAATCCGGCCGTCATTCTGTCGTAGTGCCTGCTTTGGACATCTACATCATCCTGGCAATCGACCCAAAAGTCTTCCATGTGTATATAATGGGGCTCTGAGGCCCGGGGCATTGCTGTTGCAATTCGGCCATGCGGATCAAAATTTCTCCGCGCCAGGTAAAATTCTTGCAAGTTGTAACTTTTCATCTCATTGTCTGCCTCCTTTGCGACGGCCAGAGTGCAAGTGTAGTTCCCACAAGTGATTGGGAACGAGACGTTGGGGACCTTCTTAAGTGCAAAGAAGGTATGTAATTCCATCATTTGCCGGCAATATTCCAGCAGCACGATCTTGTCCCCACAATGCTTGGGCAACAAGTAGGGTTTTTTGGAGAAGCTGGCGACCCTAATGTATGTATGCTGCTGGAATTGGATATAGTAGTGCCCATAACTATTAACTAATTTCATCACCTCAGTAGATAGGCGGTATCCAGCATCCCGGGTAGGTGTGAGCAGGTGGTAATAAATGAACGCATCGTTCACCCGACAGAAACTGGGGAAGCTGGCCTCCCATTGAATTTTTGGGAAATAGTCCCACGGTGCCTTTTGTCCCGGGCCAATCCCGAGAACGCCATCTATAAGTAGGCCGTTGGAATGGGGCCTCTGCTGGGCCAGGGCCCAGAAAACATAAGAAGACATGTAGAACTTCTTCTTCTCATTCAACTGCTGGAACTGGGAGTCGACATGATTGGAAATTATTGTCGC
>MU223533.1:769871-782114 GCA_018584345.1 Thuja plicata | reverse complement strand
CAATCTGCTCCAGAAAATAGATCCTCCTTAGAAATGATAGAAAAACCCTAGAGAAGCTGCAGAAGACGCCTTCGATTCGTGGCTTCAAAATCCTTCAAACCAGACAGCAGCAGGGCTGCTCTGATACTATGTAGGAATTGCTAACATGCAAATCCACAGACCCCGAATACCTGCATGCAAGAACCTGATACAAAGTAGAAGCAGAAATATGAAAAAGAAGAACTCAGATGTTTACTCAAAATGGGAGAGCAAAATTATCAACTGAATTAAATGAAGAGCAAATACAAAGTTCAACCTTATAAGGTGAACGAAACCCTAAAAAGGAAATACTAGGTTGTGCATTATTAATTAGGAATTAATTAATAACGCACCTAAGAGAAGCTTAAGCTAATAGAGTAATAATACTCTAACACCGACCTTCACCATCCTCCAAATCTATTCTTGGTCCCTATATCCCAAAGCTAAACCCTTCATCTCATCCATTCATATTGGATCCATATATCCTTCCATCAACCATGCCTATCATTTCTAGCTCGGTATCCACTTACCCTATCACATATCAAGATCAACAAAGTCACACATACTTGAGGAATTTCTAAGAACCTATACACATGAACTCTCCATATAATTCCTATCCATAAAAAATTCCCAAAATGTTTGGAAGCAACTTGGATGTCAAACAAGGAAATCAAAAATCCAAGAATCCACATGTGTATAAAGATCAACATGTCCAATATAATCAACATGTGAATACAAAGCAAAATGAATATCAAAGAGATCACAAAGGTCCACCCATAAAATGTGGGTTCCAAAACCCCTCATTGAAGAAATGCATTCAAAATAATTAAAAAAGAAATAAAAATAAACAACTATGTGGATTCCCAAGCCACTTTTGAAATACTTGAACACAAAATAAAAATCAAAGTTGACATTCAAGCTTCCAAAGGCTTTCACTCCATCTCCTTCCAAACATTTTTCACTTTACAAGTCTATTTTTGGTTCCTATATCCCAAAATCCACTACCTTAGATACATCCTCACCTTCTTCATCTATTTTTCCTCCATCATTCCATCACCCTTCAAGGTGTGTGCCAAAGTTGATCTTGCCACCATTTCCATCTACCCCTACACAAACCTTCCAATATCCAATCCATTACCGAGCACCTACTTTCCATCCTTTCATCCCCCTTATCCAATCACATGAATCCTTAGCCACCATATGCCTTGTCCTCCACATTGTTCTCCTTGCTATCACCCTATCAACATCTTTGGGCATACTTTAAACAATCATGTGCCATTATATCATATCTTTCAAAAGAGCATTATTTAAATATCAAGATTTTGGAGAAATATTGAAAAATACAAAAAAAAAAGTTGAAAAGGGAAAAAAGTGCCTTGGTGAAAACCTGGTAAACAAGCACCTTGCTAGCAAAAGAAAAAGGAAAAAAATAATCTAAAAGATATTTAAAAAAAAAATAAATCAAGAGAAATAAATCCACCCTAGGGTGAAAATCATTTCTTGTGGTGCCTTGGGCAAGTACCATGATGAAAACCTGGCAAACAGGTGTCACGCGTAGTCCACTTTCTTGTACTCTACACTTGTGGGCAAGTTCCATCCATGATATATCAGCCATGTTATCCATCATATCCTCCATCTTCCATATCACACCATTCATCCTATTTGCATTTGTATTCCCTCTTTCACCTTTGATCTTAACAAGGTTGAATATATCCATGAGCATTAGGTATCTTGACATTCGTTATCCTTTTTGTCAGCCTATTCACTTGTTGCATCCATGCTACCCTATCATGATCTTGCTTATCCTAAATCAACCCTCGCTATCCCTAATCATCCTAACAATAATCCCAAACCATCCACTTGTGGATTCCATCAACCCTTACCATGATCAGGCTATCCTATCCGTAATATATCCTATCCACATCCTATCCAAAATGACCCTTTGGGCTTGATAAAAAATGAACGTCAAATACAAAAACATGTTCTGAAAAGCCTCTTGAAATATCCACTCCTTTTGATGACACATGCCTTTGGTTGCATCATGTCATTACCCTACATGTTATATGAACCCACTCCATTACCCTAGGGTGATCTTAAACGAGTCCATCCTTGAGGATCACACTACTGTACATGCTTCATCCATCATGGCCTATCCATATCTGATCCACTAGCTTTCTCATCCATCCATAATTACCTACACCTTTCTATACATGGGGGAAAATAATTGTGATCTTGCTTGAGAAATAGTGATCAATCTTCAAAAATATTTAAAAATCCAAAAAAAAAGTAAAAAAAAATCCCATAAAATCCAAACAAAACAGAAAATCTTTAAAAACACACAATCAATTTCATTGCAACATGGAACTTAACACAATTATAATCAAATGGACCTTCTATCCAATTGGCTTGCAGTTATGTGATCACTAGTCTTTATTAATCTACCTTGTGTGTTCATTAGACACTATCATGATCTATCAATTGTCTTATACAGGATGCATCCTTCCTGAAACTAGACATCTCAATCAACCTATCAAACCAATTACTTGTGACAAGAATCACTTTTGCATGAATTCCTAGTAGCTAGCTATTTGATATCTTTGATTTATTTTGATCCATTTCCGTCATCCTTGTATATATCCTGCTGCATTCCATCATTTGTATATAGCCATAATAAAGCCTCATAGCTACATTTGTACATAAAGCTTTCATCACAGTTTTTGAAGGTAGCATTTGTTTATTATCATTGTAAAATCCAACTGGGGGCACAATTCAAATTCAAGGAGCTCATCAGATAAATAGACACAAGTATGACTCCAACACACACTTCATCATCGAATCAAGAATCACAACCTTTAGCAATTTTTGATCAATTCAAACATCAAATTTGACACATTCAAGCACTTATCCCAAGCTAAGCACATCAAAAGATAAGATACACCATCAAAATCAAACAATGTGAACAAGGATCAAAATGGATGAAACTTTTATGATAAAATGGATCAACAAACAAAAAGCAAATATTATTCAATAAAATGGATCAACAAACAAAAAGAAAATATTATTCAATAGTGTTTATTGATTTTTGTATCATGTCTTTTTAGCAAATCAATGATGTATTTTGAGTAGATAAGAAATGATGGAGGCATGATCTTTTCTTGATTTCTGCTTGTGAGGTTGATTCCTAGAAGTATGCAAGTTAGTCTAATGACATGATCATCAAAGAATCATTGAGGACATTTGTATATCAACATGGATCATATCTTTGTTTGTTTACACAAACATACACCTTGAACATTTATATTTCTCATATCTTAATGCCAAAATCCACTTGCAACTTTGAATTCCACGAAAGCGGTATTCATACTCCCGTTGTTTTCAAATCTAACCAGTGAGGGTTGTACAAATTTTGTTATTATTCAAAGAAAGAGGTATTCATACCATCATGGTTAAAAATCTATCCAGTGAGGGTTGTACCAATTTCATCTTCCAAAAATATCAATAATGAAAATAGCAAAAATAAATGCATCCAGTGATAAGTGACAATCTTAGTTGCATTTTGCATTCATTTTAGATTGATCAAACATTATAGTTGTTATGGGATTTTTCAAAGGGGGGGGGGGGGGGGGGGGGGGGANGTGATAACAAAAAAACAGGTTTAACCAAGGTCACCTCATCAAAAAAAATTCCTTGAATATAGAATATGTTGGGCTTTAGCAAAAATAATGCATTTTTAATCATTACATAAGTTGCATCTAGGTGCATAATCAATACATACATCTCATTTAATCATTCAGTGCATTTAATTTAATCTTAGGAAGTTTTATAAATCATCATCCATATAGGTACATTTATTGCATGTAATCTAATTGCATTAAGTTTTATAAATCATCATTCATATAGATGCATTTGTTGCATGCAAAACATTAAACATTAATCATTAATTAGATGCATTACGTATATAATCATTAATCATTAAATGCATTATCATTTAAGTCTTGTCATTACATGTAAAAAATAACTAAAAGCATCAATCATTTAGATTCATCTCCTGGTACATTTCACTAAATACATTCATATCGCTAAGCATTAATCATTACAATACATTGCATTTCATTTAAATTGTATTTCATTAACATGTATACATCACATTGCATTAAAATAGGCGCATCCAATAAAAGCATTAAGTTCATATCAAAGCATTGATCATTACATCATTCATTTAAATTTGTCTAGGTTCATGTTTACATCTCATTTATAGCATCATCACATGTACATACAACATTTTATAAGCATAAAAGCATTCATACAAGCATTTAGGATAATCAAGTACATATTTCCATGCATCCATACACGTGCATAAAAAAACACAAAACATTCATATAAAAATTGTATCCATGTCTAGGTCATAAAAAACATAAAGGCCAACATATAATGACATTAGAGAGGAGATAATCATAAATCATCACAAGTGAATGTGTCTATCAAAAGTTGATAAAAAGTCGTATAACAAAGTGTATATCATCAAAATCTAAATCATAAGGGATCAAACATCAATATGCATCTAATTAACTAGGGGAAAATCTAACTCTTCCTACCATGAGCCTTTGTACCACCATATGATCCCGAAGGTGGAATATCACTAGAAGCAACATCTTGATCACCAAAAGGCATGGATGAAGAAGGAACCGTATGAGAAGAACTCTGACCAATCTGAATAACATGTGCCTGAATCTGTGATACTTGTGTAACTAAAATTTGTATAACACTCATAGAATATTCTACCTGACTTTGTAAATCTTTCATACCTACCTAAATATCTCGACTAGATGCAGGAGGATCCACAAAAGGAAATGCAACCTCAGGGGCATTTAGCTGAACTAGAGGATCTCGTATACCCTATGTGAAAACTGGATCAACAACATGTTTGTGACAAATCTGTCTGTCCATTGACTGTCTAGTCAGAGAAGGTGCATGTCCATCTTGAACCCTCACCCTACCACAACCATCCCCACCACCATCTTGATCATCATCATCAAGACCAGATAACACTAGTCCACCTTTGCCACAAAGTACACCACGAATAACACTTAACCCAACTCCCTCACCTACAACATGAACCACTCTCCCAACCATAGCATGACCCGCTCTGCCACCTAAAGGAGAAACAAATCTAACCCCTTTGACTCTATCTCTAATGTCCTCTATCCCCATCACCCAGGTCATCAACATCACCACTCTCTGAATCTGGATCCTCAATATTGGGAATATGATCAGTAGAATTTGTGAACCTACGAAAAGGATGCTGAGCATACCACTGTGCATGCTGAGGAGTCACACTTGCATCTCTAATATCATCTTTTCAATCCCATTGTACAAGATGAAGATCCAAAACCTCAGCTCTGAGGACTCTATAATCAATACTAGGCGGTGGAACCCAAATTTACAGACAAATTTGCATATCTAAATAGCTCAGGGAAGTATTTTTATACCGATTTCGATGAGATTTATATTTTTTGTACTGCTATTTTACCTTAATGTTCTTAGTATTATTTTAAAATTCATATATATAACTGTTGCATGTCTTCACAGGATTTTTGTTATTTCATATTCTTGTGCTAATCTATTTGGTGATTAACAACTCAACAAAGATCAATAGTTGGTGTGATTCCACAAATAGAGAAGTGAACGATCTTTATCCATCACAGAATCATGCATTGTCACCATGTGTCCTGGGTCTGCAAGTGCTCTGAGTGACGAAGGAATATCTACAATTAAATTTCAGAGAAGATCGATGGTGGGCGTGATCCCGTGACTGGAAGATGCACGTTGTTTATCCTTCACGAGATCACACCTGAATGACGCATGTCCAAGACCCACAAGTTCTAAGTAACGATGATTGGTTGCTAAAATGTGAAAGGAATCGATGGCTGGCGTGATCCCGCGATCAAAAAATAAATGTTCTTTATCCATCATGAAATCACGTGATGATGAAATGTGTCCTTAAAGATGAAAATGATAAGATGCTTGGGTGGAAGTGTTCACGTATATTTCTTTATGTTGTTTCAATATTTCAATTATATTTTTTGCCAGTTAGGGTTTTGTCTATTTTTTGATATGTTATTATCATTTTCCATGCAGGGTTTTGAGGATGATGAATACCATGAATCCATCCACTGGTGGAATAATGCAATCTCTAGGACTAAACGATGATCACATGCATAGGTTCTTTGAGGAATTTCACGAGGATGGAGGATGCCAGAGGATGGTCGACAACGTCGATGATCTTGTTCTTAATACTGAAGTCACTCAAAATACCAATGATAGTATCCATTATCAAACAAAGTTTATGGATGAACATGTGATATGAAAACCATGATGATCATACACATAATTATTTTTTAAGTTATCTCAGACAAATCACAAGTGGTTTGTTAGAAACCATTACATGAATCCTAACAGTCGACAACGGTTTTCAAACAAGAATGTAAATCATTCCTTAATTGTAACTAAGATGTTTAGTTGTTGATCTTAGGGTTAGGTTTTAGTTATGAAGAGATGCATTAGTTTGAAGTTTGTATGCATCCCTTAGTTTTTATATAAATAGGGATTCCAAGACCATGTGAAGAGGAATATTATCATTATCATTGTTCCTAGTTTTAGAATTTGATCACAACTGCAACATGGACACAAATGTACTATTTTTTCAAAATCAATAAAAGATAATTGTTTTTTGTCTCACTTGTGGTAAGAAAGTTTAATTCATTTTACTTAGTCCCTTTCAATTATTGAAGGAATTTCAATTTCTATTCTTGTAATGCTTGTGTAGAGATTTTATGTGTCTAATATCCCTGTTTGATTATCAAGGAGTTCATGAAAAGATGTTTCCAGCTTCTTGTTCAATTGGTCTCCTAATCAGGGGAGCTAAATTCATTTGAACTAGCAATGATATAAATAGGCTTAATTTCTCTGCATCTATAGCATTTTAATAGTTGATGGTGTTGAAATATATACTGTCTTGCAGGGTTGTACATAGGATTGAAAGTGAATTGACTCTATTGCCCAAGTTGAAATATGCACCGATCTTATCAATTATTAAATATAGTCATTTGATTCATTGTTAGAGTTTTGAGATATTCTATCTAGCATTCATTCAATTTACACATATTTTCAAAGCATTCTTACAATTAACAAAAAGCATTTTAGTCTTGCAGTTTATGTTGCATTGATTACAATTTGATTTCTTTCAAGTGCCCTTGCCATACTTGAGAGAGAAAGTTTGAAGTGTATTCTCTATACTATAAAAAACCTCCAACCAATAGATTAATTTTGAGGTATAGGCCTACCATCCTTGGTCCTACAGAGCCAAAATTGCAGAAGTTCCAACCTTGCCTTTGGTTGAGACTTGTTAGTTGGCCAAATCACTTGGGCTTCCCAACATTGGACTGGCAAGTCCATAGGGAATCCAATATGTTGATTTGAGCACCAATAATTTGGCGACTCTACTGGGAAGTTGTCTATGAAAGACAATGTTGAAGATTACCTAGAAGCTCTGGTGATATAATTAAGACTCTGCTGGAGATAAGGACTCAGAAGACAATAAGTATTTTCCTTCTGGCAAGAAGGTGACAACTTTACAAATTTGATGCAGTTATATCTTGGTAACTAATTTTGTTATTCTAAGTATTCATGTGGGGTAGAATATCCTTGCATAAAGATCAACTTGAATTAGATTTACACGAAAGTCTGAGGAGAGGAAAGAAACAAGTTTAAGATATGTTGTGTACTAGATATAAGAAGTTTCCTGACAGGGAGAATATTGGTTTTAATGAAGAAAACCAGTTTACAAATCCAAGTAATTTGGAGGATAATAGAAACCCCTTTGGATTTGAAGATGTTGAAGACCAAAATCTAGTACAAGAGGTAGGAGAGGAAGTAAAAGAATATGATGAAGAAGATGAAGTAATATTTGTTATGCTTGGTAAATTATATGAATATGGTGATAGAATCCTAAGGTGGCTAAAGCTTTGAAGATATTTCCTACAGAAAGATTGGATAGGTTAGGGATAAAGAGAGATGATTTAACTTTATCTCTTGATACTAAAAATAGTGGAGAAAGATCAAGAGGAAAGACAACATCAGAAAGGGATGGAGTATCAAGATACAACCCTCCTCATAGAAATAATGGGGAGATGATTTTCAACAATGATCATATTAATCCATTGTTTGAACCAGATAATAGAGGAAGACAAGGAAGAAAATAAGATGATAGTGAAAGAGGTGATCCTTGGAGACAACCAAATAATGGAGAAAACTATAACCAAGGTAATCCAAGAGAAAAACATGGGAAATCATTATAATGAAGGTCAAAATCATTGAGGCATGAATCACCGAGTTCCTAGAGGGCAAAATGGGAATTGCCATAATATGGGCCAAAGAAGAAGATATCCTATGGTGATAGAAAGATATAGGAAACTAGATTTCAATGGGATATTTGGATACCCAAACCCTATATCAAATGAACTTAGAAATGCCAATCTAAATTTTTCAGGGAATGGAGTGGAATATGCTGAGTAGCATACCATAAATTTAAAAAACATTATTGAAGAATTAGAGGAAAACAATGAGAATGTTTTCGTGAAGTTGTTTGTCCAGTCACTAACTGAAGATGTTATTTAATGGTATAGGGGGTTTCCTGATGAATCCATCTCAAGTTGGTGTGACTTTGTAAATCAATTTGTTGAGCAGTTTGGTGATCATAATGATACATCTTTTGCATCTCATGAATTGGTTGGCATAAAAAAATAATTTTAATGAATCAGTTGCAGAATTCAATAAAAGGTTTAATAAAGTCTTGAACATAATACCAAGAGATGTAAGACCCATTGATTCTTTCTTGATTTATTTCTATTTGAGTGCATTTGATAGAAAAACACATTACAAGATTAGATCACAAAGACCTGCAACCTTGCGTCAAGATTTTAAAGTTGCCACTACTATTGAAAATGATAGGAAGGCTTCTAGAAGGATAAATAAAAGGGATGATACTAAATTATACAATTCAAAGTCCCCTAAAAGGGATGATATCAAATAAATCATGGATATTCTAAAATATCTAAAGGTGAAACAAGGTAGGAGTGATAGCTCGTCATTCCCTAAAAATGATAGATTTAGATTGCAAGATATGCCCTATAATACTAGTTGGAAAGATGGTAAACCTGAAAATAAAAGTTATGCTAAAGAAACACTTAATCCATTAATAAGAAACAACCATTTGGTGGAGAGAAATCCTCTGTGTGAAGCTTGAACACTACCACATTCTCTTGATAATTGTTTTGTGGCCCAGAGACTGCAAAAGGATGAAGATCAGAGTGATGATCAACAACCCACATTGAATAATGTCTCATTTGAACCCATTCGGGGAAGAGATGATTACAATTATTCTGATGAGGATTATGTATACCATGATGATTTGAACAAGATATATCAATGTGATAGGAAACAAGGAGAGATTCCAGTCATTAGGAGGTTAACAAATGAGGAGAAAGAAGCATATACTATTGCGACAATTGAGAAAGCAAGGAGTAATTACAAACTGAGGAATATAATAATAAATGTTGATAAAGGGAAACCTACTGGAATATTTGTCAAGGCAACAAAGAAGAAGGTTAGCCAGCCAAACACACTAAATATCAAAGATGATATTGTAAAGCTAGGTCAACAAGTAGATCACCATCAAGCTCCTAAACTTACAAAGCCAAAAGAGAAAGAAATGTTCAGTAAGTCTACTCCAAATAGTAGTTCTTTTATATCAAATGCTTTGTCTTAGGTGAAAATTTATATTCCTTTATTTGAGATGATGAAAATATCTGAATATAAAGATGAGGTTGTGAAAGTGTTGTCTAATGTAGGTAATGTTTTTAAAGAGGAATCTAATCAAAGACCGGTAAATGAAGAACTGTGAGTGGTCTATTTAGGAACTAGTATTACTCAAAATGGAACACAAGTTGATCCTTTTTATCTCACTTTGATGATTAACAACAAATTTGTTAATAAATTTGAATGTATCATCTTTAAAAGATAACTACGCATTACCTAATATGGAGGCTCTATTGTAGAAGGTTACTAGAAATGAGTTATTGTCTATGATGGATGGATTTTTAGGATACAACCAAGTGAAATTTAAAGAGTCAGAGCAATACAAGACAACTTTTAACACTCCTTGGGGAACATATGTTTATGCAAGGATTCCCTTTGGGTTAACTAATGTAGGAGAAACATTCCAAAGAGTGATGGATGTGGCTTTTGATGGCTTGATTGATCTTATCATGGCTGCATATCAAGATGATCTGACCGCATATTCAAAAAAGGGAGAGGAGCATTGTCAACATCTAGAGAAAATATTTAAAAGAGCTATGGAATATGGGATATATCTAAACCCAAAGAAATGCCACTTTGGAGTAACTGAAGGGAAGTTCCTTAAACACATTGTATTAAAAGATGGTGTGAGGATAGGCCCTGAAAGGATTGCGGCTATAGATAAAATCTAGGTCCCTAAAAATGTTAAAGGAATCTAGTCCTTTTTTGGACAAATAAACTTTGTAGGAAGATTTGTCCTAGATTTTTGAGAAATAGTTAAACCTATTGCTAAGATGCTCAAGAACGGTGCATATAGTAAATGGATGAATGAGGCCCTAGAGGAATTTTATAATATTAAGAAAGAAATCAAGGAATCTCTAGTCCTTAAAACACCTGATTTCTCCAAAACATTTTAGTTATTTTATTTTGCCTCTTATCATACTATTACTATTGTTATGTTACAAAAAAATGATGAGGGCTATGAACAACCAATAACATTTTTCACTAACACTCTTCAAGAAGAAAAATTGAATTATGACATAAATGAAAAGCAAGCTTATGCGCTTGTCAAAGCAGTGAAATCTTTTAGGCCATACTTGGTAGGGGAAAAGGTGACAGCCTATGTGCCCAATGCAACAATTAAATACATATTTAGATAGCCAGAGGTTACAAGCAGGAGATGCAGATGGGTGAATCCGATCCAGGAGTTTGACATGGAGATCCAAATCACAAAGTTGGTTAGAGGACAAGGTCTTGCTAAACTTATGGCTGAATCAAATCTTGAGGAAGTTAAAGTCAATCAGGTGAACTCTGATAAATCAATAATGAGTTTTGAGAAATATGCTTGGTATACTGTTATATTTTATTTCTTAAATCACATGAAATGTCAAGAAGGTTTAAATGATAATACAAAAACATCAATAAAGATACAATAATCTAGGTATGTTTTGATACAAGGTAACCTATATTGGAAAAATAGAGAAGGTGTTCTTTATTTTGTTTAGATATGTACCAAGCAGATTTAGTATTAAAGGAGTTGCATGATGGGGTATGCGGTGGCCACTTTTTACCAAGATCTACCAGCCATAAGATATTACATGTTGGGTATTATTGGCCACATATGTTTAAGTATTGTTATATACATGTTAGAAAATGCGAGGCTTGTCAAAAGTTTGCAGGGAAACTAAAATATGATGATGCATTTGTCTTATGTTGAATGTGACCTCTCTATTCAACACAAACGCAACATAGTCCTTATTCAATCAATGAATTCGCAAAGACAAACATTGAATTGTTTGCTCTACAAAGTGATTGAGACGACCTGTTGCCTCCTAATTAGGACTGATTGCTGCAATTTACCCTCAGAACGAGAGCCAACAACTTGATCTTCTCTAATACGGAGGATTTTAAAGTGCAAGTGTGTGAAGAACAACCATCAAATGTGAGAAATCTGCATCTAAATATGATAAAATGCTGCTATTCTATGAAAAAGAGTGCTTGAAATCTTTGAAATGTATGCTCTTTTAAGCTAGAATTGATTAACAAATTGAAATTATAAGCTCTAGAACATAAATTGTTATCTTCTACAAAATAAATGATAAATCAAAGCTACACAATTATATTCAATTCCAATGAAAATTAAGCTAATTATGCAAGAATGTAAGCTAAAGCATGAAATTGAAACTAAAATTGACTATAGTAATTGTGCTCAAAAAACCAAGGATCTTCTCAATGAAGAAAATAGGTCTCATTTATAGAAAATCGAAGAGAGAGGACGAAGAGTTTCTTGAAAAGAAACGGTTGTCTCTTCATTCTCCATTTGAGACAAATATGCAAGGTTTATTAAAATAAAAGAATGAATTATGGACA